>JAQGDQ010000020.1:1281296-1304498 GCA_030141605.1 Tubiluchus corallicola
GAACGCCGGGGAAACATTTTCGAAGAGAAAATATGGAGTTATACAGTTGTTAAAGGAAAGAACAATTGGGTACCAGTCGTTATTATGTAAATAACAGTCGAGTAAATTTAAGATTTAAATATGGTTGTACTGTAGATCTAAATGAAAATGTAAAATTAAAGGTTAAGAACTCATTTAAAGATTATGTTTTAAGATTAGCTCTGTACAACACTGTATAATGTCATATAATTACAAGGGAACTGCAATGTGTGGTTATTATAAAGTTGAATGTCTGTAGATATGTTACTTTACTAATATCGCATTACCTGTTTTACTAACATCTTTATCTTTATAAACTGTATATTTTTATACGAGATAAACTCATGATAATAATAATAATTAGTAAATTTCCTGCAAAACACGAGTTCATTCACTACAGCGAAGTGTTATAATTATTATATTTTCTTCATTTTTGCACTACAACTAATATTCATTATCTTCTGTTTCGTAATTTGCCAGTTGTTGCTATGGCTGAAGAGGCGGAATTAAAGAGCAGCAAATCTGGTACCTCTACGAATAGTGCTGTCACCAAAAAAACAAAAACAAGAAGATTGCTTCGAACTCCTAAATGTGCAAGATGTAGGAATCATGGAGTCGTGTCTTGCCTTAAAGGACACAAACGTTACTGTAGATGGCGCGATTGTCAGTGCGCCAACTGCCTCCTGGTGGTCGAACGACAAAGGATAATGGCTGCTCAAGTAGCCCTTAGGAGGTAGGTATACAATGGACAGTACATGTTGTCATCACTGTTGTCACCATCTTCATCTTCATTGTCATCATCATCATTAACATCATGATCATGGTCATCATCATCATCATCTTCTTCTTCTTTTTCTTCTTCTTCTTCCTCCTCCTCCTCCTCATCGTCATATTTATTACAATACAGCTTAACAACGACTAAATCAGTGAGCAAGATGCCAAGAGATCAATCGAGAAAAAAATGAATGAATGAACGAATGAATAAACGAACGCAAGAACGAATGAACGATTAAAAGAATGAACGAATGAACGAATGAACGAATGAATGAACGAATGAATGAATGAATGAATGAATGAATGAATGACTGAATGAATGACACAACGAATCAATCAATCAATCAATCAATCAATCAATCAATCAATCAATCAATCAATCAATCAATCAATCAATCAATCAATGAACGAATGAATGAACATAGAGCTGTAAAAGTAGCAATACAATGAGGTCGAGGCATGTTCTATGGAAAATCATGCAGCTATTAATGTTTTTTTAAATTTTAAAAATTAAAACTTTTAAACTTTAAATTATTTAAAGTGCTTTTTGAAGAACATACAATTTCATTGCACAAATAGATGTTTAATGTTTTAATGTCCCGATGTAACGTCAACTGGCTTAAAGAACGTTAAAGACACTTAGTAAAGAAACGTAACAATTCAAGTTTCTAGGCAATCAAGCCTCGCTATTTTCTCTTTTAACTACTCAGGTCTGCAGTTAGGTAAAAAAACACAATAGTTAGTTCATTTAAACACAAAAGCGCGCAAACCTTTCTAACATCAAAAATTAAAAAAAATGTGAATATGATTATCAATATATTAAAATACATTTAGTCAAAAAATATTTACATTGCAATGGTCTTAACTAAAACATTGATTTGAAAGTGACTAAATGAATTTTTACCAAAACGATCATTTTTCTATGCAAAACAATAAGGAAACGTAATGCCAAGCCAATCTACCATTTTCTTTGATTCAAATGATTATACATTTCGCTATGTAACACAGTTTTTTATGCAAAACAATAAGGAAACGTAATGACAAGCCAATCTACCCTTTTCTTTAACCCAAATGATTATACATTTCGATATTTAACACATTTTTACAAGCAAGCCTGCCTGATTGTACTCTTACATGTACAAACCATCTTGCCTAGAACGCATTTCGGTTTCCCCGTAGTTGTTCCGGTTTATTTTCTTTACAACAACCAAGACAGAATAGTTTGCTATTACGACGCTAACTTGGCTAATATGAACCTTTTTCAAGCGAAACATCCATTCCTCCGCGTTGTGCAGAGAAGAATTCTTTGAATCAACACGCTTAAACACAAACGGTGCGAAATCTGCTTTATTTTGATCTATGTACTACAATCAATGTCTGCCATATTCCAACAAAATATTTTAGTGTTTTATACGTCATTTCTATTAAAAACAAGAAAAAAAGCCATTTTACAAATTTGCATTAAATTCTGTAGTTCTAGACTTTAGTAAACGCAAACATTAAATAAACCTAATTTGGTAATTTTACTAATTTATACCACGTTCTATCGAATTTATAAGATTGTCATTCATTAAACTAAAATGTTCAAAGTGATCAGTTTATAATGATTCAAAATTATACAAAATGATGTATTTACTTGCATCGTATGTCTCCATAAAGTAAATCTAGTATTTACCAATATATCTGACAAATTACGCCACTATCATACTGTGAAAAAGTACTTTTAAAGAAGCCTGTTAACGTCTACCAACTAACTCACTTGCCCAGGTAGAAACAGATCTGCACAGGTGAGTGATCGTGGTCACGTGACCAACGAGATACTTGGCGAAATTCCCTACAATCTAAATACAATATTTAAGGGAAAACAGGATGATTTTTCAGATATCCCATTTTCAAGTAAAGTAAAATTATACATTTTAACGACATTATACATAAAATAATGCCGTAAAAGCATTTCTGATAACTTAATAATAGATTAAAATCTTAATTAACGGCGGGCGAACCCAACTAGTGATGACATCACAAATTAACATAATTTTCAATATCGGAAACATTCCACGAACGTGTTGCGGGCGAACTCAACTAGTGATGACATCACAAACTAACATAATTTTCAATATCAGAAACATTCCACGAGCGTGTTGCGCGTGTATTTAAAGAGAAAATTGAAGTACAGTGCTTCTGTAAGAAATTCAGTGTGTTGTACTAAACTCGGCAAGTTTTAAGATAAAAATTCAAATTTCAAATTTACTCTGTGCTCGCGCATGAGCTGTCTAAAGTGTGCAGTTCGTCACAAGCTAACACACCTGAACTAAGAGGTACAGCACCTGTTTTTGTGCAATGCGTTTCTGACGTGCGGGAGCTACTGCCCGCCTACCTGGCAAATGGCGAAATAACGATGAAGAACTAGTGGTGCGAACGTAAAATTGTGTTTGTGTGGTAATAATTCTTTCACGTAAGTCATTTTAGAAAAAAAGTATGTTTCCTTTCAATATTTTAAAGAGTAGACTGTTTTGATCTACAGTTTAAGATTCACGTTTTTATTTGAGCATTAAAATTTTAAATACAATATAATTTACTAAAAAAGACAAACTACTACACAAACAAAAACAAAAACACACACAATACAAACTGTACTAAATACATGCAACAACAACGGAAAAATGTCAGAAGCTACCCACACTAACTAAGAAAGACGCCCATAAACAAAAAAATTCTGAAATGTATTCAGACTCCTTTGCAATATTTGTTATCAGAGCATTGTCAGATTGTACAACTCTAGTAAACAGACTATAATAACACTAGCGTCGTGTACGCATAAATTGTAGGAGAGATAAATCTACACTCATCTGAGATGCACGGCAATCATATTTAAGTTTAAAAAGTTTCCTTACTGCCATTGTTGTGTGACACTCATTGTTTCTCTATAGGTTTTACACGTCAAATGTAGACACAGGAAAGTTCAAATGTGACTTAGGTAAGTCAAATGTAGATGCAGTTAACGTTAAGAATGTAGTGGAATTGGTTCCCACTTCCCAATGAACAGTGAATCACTAATTAGTTTTTTAAGTAATGCATTAGCACTGCATTAATGAATTAGTTTCTCTCATGAAACATTGTTTATTTTAAGAATGTATTGTTTTCTCTAACAGTTCCAATGGTATGTAAAGTTTGCAGAACATTAGTGAACTATTAGTAGACCTATAAAGTTATTATTTTAAATTAGGAGCAATTATTTAATTGAAATTAAAGAAGATTAAATTTAACACCCTTAAACTTTACCACCTATCCACATTTGAGATACCAATGTCACATTTGACTTGACATGTGTCTACATTTGTCTTACCAAAAGCGCTTAAGATTTGTTGAAAACCATTGTTAACACATTTGAACTACCAAAGTCTACATTTGAGTTACCAAGACACATTTGACTTACCTAAATCTACATTTGAGTTAACGCAGGTCTACATTTGACATGTAAAACCTATAGTTAAGATATTAATGTGCACATAGAACAATTGCGTTTCGTTCCATGTCACATTATGTCGTCATGTTCACTCACAATAGTACTAATATTGCTACAAATGTTACTTGTTTTCTCCATTACCTCCTCAGGCAACAAACTCATGAAAAGAAAGATGGAGACGACGAAAAAGATAAAAACAACAAGCCAGCATCGGCAGGTGATGGCAAAACTTCTGCTGTCAGTTCAGATAAAACCAGTTCCCAGAAGAAACCAATGTCGAAACCCGTGCGAGGACAGCAGGCTGTACAGGTTACGTCTTTGTCGAAAGAGATTTTACAGGGTAATGAAATTGTCTACAATAAAAGCCCGTGTTAACATGTAGAATAATTCGAAGCCATTTATTTACCACTGTGATAATGCTAAATAATGCATGTTAAATAAATTTATTGTTTATGAAAACCAATGTAAAAATTGGTCCTAGAAATGCGATAACCACAGAGGTTATGCTAGATGCGAGCACGCGTCTTTAGGTTGTACTGAAGTATATCGCTAAGCAGCGGCCGACCAGCAAGTGGCACCTGGCATTTGTTAATATATGTAGTTTGTACCAGAGAGAAAAGAATTATGTAATAAATGTGAAAAAGGAAAAGTAAGGCAGGTCAGTAAGAACAGGATAGCGCTAAAAACAGTTTGGAGAAAGAAGGTCATGGGAGTAGGTTTACATATTATAGTTTTAGTTTTTTGAGAGGTTTTTGAGCAATGCGTTTCTGACGTGCAGGCGCTAGTGCCGTCTACCTGGCAAATGGCGAAATGCGTGTACCTGTGAAGAACTAGTGACGCGAACGTGAAATTGTGTTTGTTAAAACGCGTGTTAAATAAATGATTTGGATTACGATCAAAATTATCAACTGTTTGTATTGGAGCTAAAACATAAAAATACTGCTTCTAAAACTGCCTACTTCTTTACTGCTTCTAAAAGTACAGTTTTGGTAAAATACAAACACAATGTTATAATTATTTTGTATCGAATAATTTTGTAGTTAATTGGGTATTCATATCTACTGATATTCTCGACTGAGCGATTATTTTTGTAATAAAACAATCTTAGTTTCCAAATCTCACGAAGGACTACATCACAAAACACTTTCTCCATTGCCGTAAATGTTTATCCAGAAGAGACGCTGAGAGGTCTCCATTGACAAGAGTCTGGGGGCAGTATTTCCCTACGCCTCGAGACTCTTGTTTCCGGCTCAGTGATGTAGAAATATCACAAATATGGCCAACACTTACGGCGCGTTCACACTAGCGAGTTTTCTGTCGCATGTTTTCTCTCTAACAACAAGTGTGAACTGCTTTGTGAGTTACTGTCGGCAAGTTAGTGCAAACTCTTCGACAGTTGCTGCGAGATAGTCTATGAGAAGGTCTTGGCAAGTTACTCTTGACACTTGCTGTCTAGTCTGAACATCTCAGCGAGTTACTCTTGACACTTGCTGTCTAGTCTGAACACGTTTGCGAGTTACTCTTGACACTTGCTGTCTAGTCTGAACATCTCAGCGAGTTACTCTTGACACTTGCTGTCTAGTCTGAACATCTCAGCGAGTTACTCTTGACACTTGCTGTCTAGTCTGAACACGTTTGTGAGTTACTCTTGACACTTATTGCTGTGAATACAGAATTGAGTGTCACCTGGGGGTTACTGTCGGAGATTAGCTCGCAGGAAATTTTGCTCTTTAGTTTACACACGCTTGCAGGTTGCTTGGCGAGAAAACGCGCTAGTGTGAGCCTGTCGTTACACCTATGCCATCGTGTGAACGTGCCGTTACACCTACGCCATCGTGTGAACGTGCCGTTACACCTACGCCATCGTGTGAACGTGCCGTTACACCTACGCCATCGTGTGAACGTGCCGTTACACTTACACCATCGTGTGAACCTGCCCTTACACCTACGCCATCGTGTGAACGTGCCGTTACACCTACGTCATCGTGTGAACATGCCCTTACACCTGCGCCATCACTATCGTTATCACATTGCTAAGTTATATTTAACGAATACTAACACGAAATGCTTGAAAGTGATTAACAGACATTAAAAAATAGACGTGGTCTTTTACGGAAAAGAGCATTCACTTACGTAACAGCTTTTCATATGTTTAGGTTACAGATCAAGATTACACAGGACACCCAGCATGGACGCAGCTCGAGCAATGTTACCCTTCATGAGTGAAAAAATGAGAAAGAGACGCGCTTTCTGTGACAAAGAGTTAGACGCTGTCATGTTTCAGCGTGAACGGCAGCTAGCCATTGAGAAGAACATCATCCATGGTGTTGTGAGTGTTGATGATGATCTGTGTAAGAGCTTGGCAAGTGGACTAAACGCTAGAGAATTCCTGCTTCGGACGTTCCCTAAACATAATCCAAGCGTGTTAGAACTTGTCTATCAGGGTTGTGGCGGTAACCTGCAAAAAACAGTGGAGCAAATTGTCTCGTGTAGTCGATGTCCAGGCGCAGTAAATAACGCGCAAAATCTGCCACAGGCGGCGCTGAAAGCGCAGCTTGGACTGATGTACAATCTGGATAACGTGTCACGCAGCTCCAGTATTTTTCCAGGTTTATTTTCAACATTGCAGCCAGTAAACCCTACCACTTTGTCTAACAGGACAAACCTCGTGAACAGTGGTATCCTGGCGCCACCTCGCGTCGAAAATGCTGCATTACACGAGATCTTGACAGAACGGTCGGCATTCTCAGCTGTGAAACGAACAAAGATAAATAAATGTGATGTTAGTAATGACGACAACAACAATAAAAACGTCATGGCTCCACAGTCAGCCATAAAATTTTCGGTAGAATCTATAATCGGCAGAAAGTGATGGTGTCAATAATATTGTCACGTACAACGCTTAATAAACTGGTTTTAAAGTGACTCAACATTGAACATTAATTTAAAACAATAATAATGAAAATGATAACGATTAAATCAGAATTTATAAAATAACTTTGTCACGAAAATGTTCAGTTATCCAACTTTTAGTTTATAAACGTCATAGATGCTTATTAACGTCATTGTGATTGATAGAATCGTCATAATTAAAACAGTTTTGGACGTTATTTTGAGGAAATTTTCTCAATTGCTGCTGATATCATTATAGCTGCATTTCATACTCGTGTTTATTTAATTAAATAGATTAAATGCAATTACATTTTTCATTTTTCTAACAACTAGTTGTCACGCTTATCAAATTTATCATCTACTTTGTAATAATAATAAGAAGAAGAAGAAGAAGAAGAAGAAGAAAAAGAAGAAAAAGAAGAAGAAGTAGTAAGTAGTAGTAGTAGTAGTAAGTAGTAGTAGTAGTAGTAGTAGTAGTAGTAGTAGTAGTAGTAGTAGTAGTAGTAGTAGTAGTAGTAGTAGTAGTAGTAGTAGCAAGAAGAAGAAGAAGTAAAAAGAAGAGCAATTACAGCAGCGACAATGACGTCGATGACAACAGTGATATGTAAGGGTCCAGGAAATATGTAATTAGGCTTTCAGTCATCTACGCCATTTGTCTGTAACTTTTACTGTAAGACAACTGACCGTTTGTAAGACAACTGACTGTCTATAACAAAACTGACTGTCTGTAAGACAACTGACTGTCTGTAAGATAACTAACTGTCTATAAGACAACTGACTGTCTCTAAGACAACTGACTGTCTGTAAGATAACTAACTGTCTATAAAACAACTGACTGTCTCTAAGACAACTGACTGTCTCTAAGACAACTGACTGTCTGTAAGATAACTAATTGTCTATAAGACAACTGACTGTCTCTAAGACAAATAACTGTCTATAAGACAACTGACTGTCTATAAGACAACCGACTGTCTGTAAGACAACTGACTGTCTGTAAGACAACTGACTGCCTATAAGACAACTGACTGTCTATAAGACAACTGACTGTCTATAAGACAACTGACTGCCTATAAGACAACTGACTGTCTGTAAGACAACTGACTGCCTATAAGACAACTGACTGTCTATAAGACAACTGACTGTCTATAAGACAACTGACTGTCTGTAAGACAACTGACTGTCTGTAAGACAACTGACTGTCTGTAAGACAACTGACTGCCTATAAGACAACTGACTGTCTATAAGACAACTGACTGTCTATAAGACAACTGACTGCCTATAAGACAACTGACTGTCTGTAAGACAACTGACTGCCTATAAGACAACTGACTGTCTATAAGACAACTGACTGTCTATAAGACAACTGACTGTCTATAAGACAACTGACTGTCTGTAAGACAACTGACTGCCTATAAGACAACTGACTGCCTATAAGACAACTAACTGTCTGTAAGACAACTGACTGCCTATAAGACAACTGACTGTCTATAAGACAACTGACTGCCTATAAGACAACTGACTGTCTATAAGACAACTGACTGTTTATAAGACAACTGACTGTTTGTAAGACAACTGACTGTCTGTAAGACAACAAAAAAGCCAAAAAGTGAATACTGTATGTCTTGACATCCTAGTCAATCCTCGACAAAAGAGGTCAGAGTTTTTTTTAAATATTCTGGAACCCACTTTGTTGCAAAAGCAAAACGGAACGGGAAACTATTTCAAACAAAATTTGCGAGGATTTTTCCCCTAACTTGCGATAATTTTGCAGCGTATTTACGTAACTGATAGCGTTGTAGCTTCCAAAACACCACCGACAAAAAACTTGTTCCGTCATCTTATCAATTTTCACGCTAGCCAACATGTTCATCAGACCGTCTGTCAAAGCAATCTATCAATACCCGATGTCAAAATACCAAGCGACTCGCCTAAAGACACCTAAATAAACGAATCCAAGCAAAGTAAATGATCCAGGAAAATGTCTGACACGTGTTGCCGTTATGTAACCAGGTTTTTTACGGCACCGACAAAAACCGAACGGTGTTGTTTATTAGAAAACACCAAATCTTGTATATTTTCGCAGTTTGTTTGTTTTCTTGTCTATTCGCTGCAATAATGTATTGGAAAAGTAGTTGGAAATGAGCGCTTTTGATGGTTTTATTGGACTTGTGATAAACACAACATAAACCTGCTGTTGTTGCTCAACCTACCGCAGTGTTGAACAGTTTCAATAGTTTTAATGCTGACAGTTGTGAGTTCAACTCTAAACACAGGTATTGTAAACAGACAATAAAAACTCTTCTCATTAATATCAATTAACACTTGTTGTAATTGTAATTGTAATTTATTATCACTTCAGCATGTACTTTTACATTACAATTTGCATTACAGTCGACCCTCGTTAAACCGGACCCCGTTAGCCCGGATATCGGATAAGACGGACGTCATCCGTGGTAAAGGAAACTGACCGATTTCCGTGCGAGCCCGAGCGTTAAACACAACACGGCCCCTACCAACTGTACAATAATTTCTTTATCCTCACAGGTTAACTATATTAAAGTAATATACAGTATAGTATATAGTGCAATGTATATAGGCCTTATTAAGGTGATTATTCCTGTATAATATAGACCTTATATAGGCATATCGGATAAATCGGACAATCTGCTAAACCGGACCACCCCCCTTAATTAGTCCGGTTTAACGAGGGTTGACTGTATTATCTTTCTTTAACTATTATGCCCTATAACTAGAAAATGAAATATAGTTACAATAATTGTAACAGAACTACATTAGAATACTATAGCATGATATAGTTAGGGAAAAAATTCCAAATATAATTACAAAAATTTAACAGAAGTGTACCAACATAGTTACTAAACTACGTAGTAGTTTGTCAACAAGAAATAGATGCTGCATGGTGGTCAAGAAGCAAAGCTTGTAAGTAACTCGCACCGAGGCGTTCACACTAAACAGTAACTCGCGGCGATTGTCGGAGAGTTTGCACTAATTTTCCGAAAGTAACTCGCGCCTAGGCGCTCACACTAAACAGTAACTCGCAGCAATTGTCGGAGAGTTTACACTAATTCTCCGAAAGTAACTCGCACCTAGGCGCTCACACTAAACAGTAACTCGCAGCAATTGTCGGAGAGTTTGCAATAATTTTCCGAAAGTAACTCGCACCGAGGCGTTCACACTAAACAGTAACTCGCAGCGATTATCGGAGAGTTTGCAATAATTTTATGAAAGTAACTCGCACCGTGGCGTTCACACTAAACAGTAACTCGCAGCGATTGTCGGAGAGTTTGTACTAATTTTCCAAAGTAACTCGCACCGAGGCGTTCACACTAAACAGTAACTCGCAGCAATTGTCGGAAAGTTTGCACTAATTTTCCAAAGTAACTCGTACCGAGGCGTTCACACTAAACAGTAACTCGCAACAATTGTCGGAGAGTTTGCACTAATTTTCCAAAGTAACTCGTACCGAGGCGTTCACACTAAACAGTAACTCGCAGCGATTGTCGGAGAGTTTGTACTAATTTTCCAAAGTAACTCGCACCGAGGCGTTCACACTAAACAGTAACTCGCAGCAATTGTCGGAGAGTTTGCACAAATTTTCCAAAGTAACTCGTACCGAGGCGTTCACACTAAACAGTAACTCGCAGCGATTGTCGGAGAGTTTGCAATAATTTTACGAAAGTAACTCGCACCATGGCGTTCACACTAAACAGTAACTCGCAGCAATTGTCGGAGAGTTTGCACAAATTTTCCAAAGTAACTCGTACCGAGGCGTTCACACTAAACAGTAACTCGCAGCGATTGTCGGAGAGTTTGCAATAATTTTACGAAAGTAACTCGTACCATGGCGTTCACACTAAACAGTAACTCGCAGCAATTGTCGGAGAGTTTGCAATAATTTTCCGAAAGTAACTCGCACCGAGGCGGTCACACTAAACAGTAACTCGCAGCAATTGTCAGAGAGTTTGCACTAATTTTCCAAAGTAACTCGCACCGAGGCGTTCACACTAAACAGTAACTTGCAGCAATTGTTGGAGAGTTTGCAATAAGTTTCAGAAAGTAACTCGTACCGAGGCGTTCACACTAAACAGTAACTCGCAGCAATTGTCGGAGAGTTTGCACTAATTTTCCAAAGTAACTCGCACCGAGGCGTTCACACTAAACAGTAACTCGCAGCAATTGTCGGAGAGTTTGCACAAATTTTCCAAAGTAACTCGTACCGAGGCGTTCACACTAAACAGTAACTCGCAGCGATTGTCGGAGAGTTTGCAATAATTTTACGAAAGTAACTCGCACCATGGCGTTCACACTAAACAGTAACTCGCAGCAATTGTCGGAGAGTTTGCAATAATTTTACGAAAGTAACTCGCACCGAGGGGGTCACACTAAACAGTAACTCGCAGCAATTGTCAGAGAGTTTGCACTAATTTTCCAAAGTAACTCGCACCGAGGCGTTCACACTAAACAGTAACTTGCAGCAATTGTTGGAGAGTTTGCAATAAGTTTCCGAAAGTAACTCGTACCGAGGCGTTCACACTAAACAGTAACTCGCAGCAATTGTCGGAGAGTTTGCACTAATTTTCCAAAGTAACTCGCACCGAGGCGTTCACACTAAACAGTAACTCGCAGCAATTGTCGGAGAGTTTGCACTAATTTTCCAAAGTAACTCGTACCGAGGCGTTCACACTAAACAGTAACTCGCAGCGATTGTCGGAGAGTTTGCAATAATTTTACGAAAGTAACTCGCACCATGGCGTTCACACTAAACAGTAACTCGCAGCAATTGTCGGAGAGTTTGCACTAATTTTCCAAAGTAACTCGTACCGAGGCGTTCACACTAAACAGTAACTCGCAGCAATTGTCGGAGAGTTTGCAATAATTTTCCGAAAGTAACTCGCACCGAGGCGTTCACACTAAACAGTAACTCGCAGCAATTGTCGGAGAGTTTGCACTAATTTTCCAAAGTAACTCGCACCGAGGCGTTCACACTAAACAGTAACTCGCAGCAATTGTTGGAGAGTATGCAATAATTTTCCGAAAGCAACTCGCACCGAGGCGTTCACACTAAACAGTAACTCGCAGCAATTGTCGGAGAGTTTGCACTAATTTTCCAAAGTAACTCGTACCGAGGCGGTCAGAAATTATGGTGCAACTATGAATCTATAGGCCACAGAAAAAAGGAAATAAACTTGTCGTTAAGCTCAATAGCTTTTCTATTTTAAAGTGGGCGGAGCATTCTTTTATTATAGCTAAGTAAAACCTGACGCCCTATACTAACAGCACAGGAATTAAAGCTTTGTTTTTCTCTTGCGTACCGTTGTTTAGGTTTCTATGTTTTGCACAATTCGATTTCTCAGATGGTAACGGCAAATATGATAACGGAAAAAGCTGCAGAAGTTTGAATTAGTTTAAGCAGCGCGAATCAACCGAAGACCAGTAATTACCAACCAAGAGTCCACCAGTTGCGTAATAATTTTCAGTTCAAATAAATTATAATATAAATTAACTTTTTGTTTTATTGACATTTTTTTGAGAATTAGTTTTCTAAGTTTATGTGACAACAGTAAAATAAACCCAATATGCTAAGCGGCTTGTCCTTTCCTTTAAGTATAAAATATCCCCTAGCGAGCGTAAACCGTACTAATGATGTGGTATTAAAATCTAAAAATACCATCTATACGGTATTTTGACATTAAAAAATTTACACTATACAGTAAACAAAAATCTATATAAACTATAAAATACAAGCACCTGCAGGGTATCTTTTGCATCCCCAATGATAACCAAACAAAGAATTTCAGCAAATCTGATTCACTAGTTGTCCCGGTCATAGCCGTATAAGTATCTGGATTCAACTTGGAACATTACAGCAGTTATCAAGGGGAGTACAATAAAGATAATTCATTACTTAATTCTGACATATCCATTCTAGTATCATGTTTACATTCACAATATTTTTCACAAATAATTCTGCTCATTGGTCACATTGTAAGTGCACATTAGAGGCAATCTGTTCTACATAATAACTTGCACTCTTTGCATTACACACATTTCAATTCTTGTTATATTTATATCTCAATAGCTGTGAGTTGTAACCCAAAAAAGAATCTACTGAATCAATTGCATTTTTTGCAAAAAAAGTTTATTAGTTCAAACGCAAGTGAGTGTTTTTTGGAATTTTTTAATATACTTATACAAAAGAATGTTGCAGCTTTTTGCTTTATTGACAACTCTGTATATATAAATATAATATACATTTAATATATCTATGTTTATACAAAAAATCCAAAGCAACTTTCTTCTGCAGTTAGATACATACTTGCCAAATCCACTTTCTTGACGCCACTGTGTTAAACTTCTTAAGAAGTCCATTCCTCTTCCTTGCGGTCTCAACTTTAACTTCTACATTTATGTTGTGTGTAACACGTTTCTCCTCGTCTACAACAGGTTCTTCTACGGCTGAATCTCGCAAGGTGGGTCTACCACTAAAACGAGCACGGATCACAGGTTGTTGCTTCCAACCTATGGTTGCTATGAATGCGAAACAAGCCAATCAAGAATCTGTCTTTGGCTATTTGTTCCATTTAGTGAAATAATGATAATAAAAATTGCAGATCGGTTTCTTTTCTTACAAATATTCAAGTTTACGCGCTGAAAGTATATACCAGAATGACGCTGCTTTGCTCAAAGCCTTCTAAACTCGCGTAGTCTTGGAAACGCAAACGCAAGTCTTGAAAACAATGGGCGACTGTCACTGTACTGCGTATTCTTGCTTCTATGCTTTTAATAACTTCCCAACCTTACATATATTATGCTATGAAAAATTTGAAAACTTAACAACATTCACGTAGTTACTCTATCACATTTTTTGCGAATATATATATCCAGTGCATGCTAAAAGTTTTTATAAATTATGCAAGTATTCACTAAACACATCTCTCTCTCTCTCTGTGTCTCTGTCTCTCTCTCTTTCTCTCTTCTCTCTTGCTCTCTCCTCTCTCTCGCTTTCTCTCTCTCTCTCTCTCTCTCTCTCTCTCTCTGTGTGTCTCTGTCTCTCTCTCTTTCTCTCTCTCTCTCTCTCTCTCTCTCTCTCTTGCTCTCTCCTCTCTCTCGCTCTCTTTCTTTCAAAAAGCTTTCGATGGTGTTTGGATAAGTTGGCTACTGTACAAGTTGTATCAATATTGTATAGTGGTATTAAAGGCATCATTTATACGTATAATACGTATTAAAGGTACGTATTATATCAATATGGTATTAAAGGAAACGTGTTGTGTCTTATTAGTACATTTTTAAAAAATAGGAAAATTGTTTTACGTATTAATGGCCATTCATCTCCAAAGTACAATTGTCAGTTGGGTTTCCCACAAGGTTCCGTTTTGTCACCATTACTGTTTGTTATCATAACAAGAATCCTTTATTTGCTGCCCTATCGGAATTAATTTGTTAGAAATTTTACATCGTAATGGCGCGTTCAGACGCAGCGACTTCTCTCGTAACATGCTGCAACATGTGAACGGTTTGGCAACTTCTGTGAACTGTTTAAGTTCGGTTTAAACAAAACGGGTCAAGTCTTAAAAAGTGTGATCGGTGAACTGAGAAACGTTGATTATGATTCAAAATACGTAATAATAAGTATGTTTCTATATGAAGTAGTAGTAGAGGTAATAGTTGTTAGAATAGGAAGAGAAGGAGGAGGCAGAACAGGAGGAGGAAGAGCACCAGGAACAGCAGCAGTAGAAGCGGCAATAGTTGTTGAACAGGAAGAGAAGGAGAAGGCAGAGCAGGAGGAGGAAGAGCACCAGGAACAGCAGCAGCGACAATGACATTTTCTTCTCCCTTTTATCTTTGTTGCGAAAGGGGGGAAAATAAAAAACGGACAAAAGGAAGTAAAAGAAAAGCAAAAGAAAAAACTAAATGGCAAAATTATTAAGATTTTTAATAATCTTAAAATACCAAGTACTAGAAATAAAATACTTTGCGGTTTTTTAATGAAAATTAAAATAATTTGCAGCAAGATCTGCAATTTTATTGATACATTAGAATGCTCAGTTATTGATACATTAGAATGCTCAGTTATTGATACATTAGAATGCTCAGTTATTGATACATTTGAATGCTCAGTTATTGATACATTAGAATGCTCAGTTATTGATACATTAGAATGCTCAGTTATTGATACATTAGAATGCTCAGTTATTGATACATAATGAACTATCTACACTAAAGTTGACAACATATATATATATATACAGTGTTCTGCTTAATAAATATTGTAACGCTTCTTTATAATTTACTAGCTACGAATTTGTGAAAAAGTGCAGAATCAGATTTACAGTAACATTGACATCTAAATAAATAAACAGTCTAAGATTCAACAAATGGCTAAACTAATAAGCACAGTGACTCAGAAATTACTCAAACTATATAGAAAAAAGTTGAAGAATAAAATAAGAATAAAATAGATAAAATTTAGAAAAGCTGAAATAACAAATAATATGGATAATAAACAGTGGCCATTATAAATATCTTCACGAGGTATGTGTTATCTCTTTCTTATGTCACGCTTGCTAAAAGATCACGCACATGGTTCGTTTTGCCATCTACAAAGTCATTAATTGAATTATTACTACGGCCAAATCACGTTGAAAACACAGGTTCTCCTCTGATCACCGAAGTTAAGCAACGTAGAGCCTGGTTAGTACTTGGATGGGTGACCGCCTAGGAATACCAGGTGCTGTAGGCTTGCGGGATGCCCACACTGTATCTCGACACTAGGCGGAGGAGCTGCACAAGCAGCCAACGGCTAGAGGGTGGAGGAGGTCAAGTGACCCAACAGCCATGTGTGGAGGAGTAAACCTTCCAAATCAAGATGGAGCCCCGAAGGCGGACCAGTGCAGCATGCTCACTGACTCCGGCAGTTCCTGCAACCAACCTGGTGCCAAACGTATCGCTCCGCTTTCCTTTGGACTACTCTAGGGAGGAAGAGAGGGGGTTCCTGTTGTCTGGGCAACTCAGGATCCCCATACACCTTGCCCAGGCGTGCGCCCTGGAGACGTTCAAGGATCGCACTGCTCAGCCACAGTCGACGCTGCAGCTCCATCAATGTGATCAAAAACTGACTCTCTTGGCGCACACTCCATTGTCTTCCGAGACAGAAGGATGCCAACAACAACAATTGAATTAATTTAATTTCAAGAGTACTAATATGTACGTATTTTACACTGTACTTTTTGTATGTTACATTAACTGATTACGCTAGAACCATTTCTATGCCTGAATGTTGATTGAAATTCAGCTCATCAAACGCTAGAAGCATTTCTATGCCTGAATGTTGATTGAAATACAACTCATCAAACACTGGAACCATTTCTATGCCTGAATGTTGATTGAAATCCAACTCATCAAACGCTAGAACCATTTCTATGTCTGAATGTTGATTAAAATCCAACT
Source organism: Tubiluchus corallicola (assembly GCA_030141605.1). NCBI lineage: Eukaryota > Metazoa > Priapulida > Priapulimorpha > Priapulimorphida > Tubiluchidae > Tubiluchus > Tubiluchus corallicola. The sequence goes on from JAQGDQ010000020.1 coordinate 1,297,915, forward strand.
CATCAAACGCTAGAACCATTTCTATGCCTGAATGTTGATTGAAATTCAACTCATCACACGCTAGAACCATTTCTATGCCTGAATGTTGATTGAAATTCAACTCACCAAACGCTAGAACCATTTCTATGCCTGAATGTTGATTGAAATCCAACTCACCAAACGCTAGAACAATTTCTATGCCTGAATGTTGATTGAAATTCAATTCATCAAACGCTAGAACCATTTCTGTGCCTGAATGTTGATTGAAATCCAACTCATCAAACGCTAGAACCATTTCTATGCCTGAATGTTGATTGAAATTCAACTCATCACACGCTAGAACCATTTCTATGCCTGAATGTTGATTGAAATTCAACTCATCAAACGCTAGAACCATTTCTATGCCTGAATGTTGATTGAAATCCAACTCATCAAACGCTAGAACCATTTCTGTGCCTGAATGTTGATTGAAATTCAATTCATCAAACGCTAGAACCATTTCTGTGCCTGAATGTTGATTGAAATTCAATTCATCAAACGCTAGAACCATTTCTGTGCCTGAATGTTGATTGAAATCCAACTCATCAAACGCTAGAACCATTTCTATGCCTGAATGTTGATTGAAATACAACTCATCAAACGCTAGAACCATTTCTGTGCCTGAATGTTGATTGAAATTCAATTCATCAAACGCTAGAACCATTTCTGTGCCTGAATGTTGATTGAAATCCAACTCATCAAACGCTAGAACCATTTCTATACCTGAATGTTGATTGAAATTCAATTCATCAAACGCTGGCTGCTTTCTTTTCTTGTTCTTCTCCACACGTCATCAACACGTCATTGGCTGAAAGAGGCGGTGACACAAACACGTCATCATCATCATAATCTTCCAATAGGAGTGAGGTTTCGGGACATTTTCCTGGACCAAACAAACTCAACTGCTGGGATAAACTCATGGCTGCTCGATAGCTTCCTGATCTGGTAGTTCGTGGTCGGATGCTGCTGTCCAATGAAGACACAGGCTGTATGGAAGATCCATTGAAGGCGCTACTTGAACTGCCAGTGAACAGAGCACCTGCAGACGTTCGACTACTTCTTGATCCTCTTGAACGGTTGTTGGAACAGGACGTCCTGCGGTTGGGTTTGGTGTTGTCCATTGTGCTGGTGGATGGTGATCGTCTAAACACGGCAGGTTCCACATATGGCTGAAGACTTCCACTGACAGAGATTCTTCGGACTATGTTGCTCTCTGTGTTGGAGTCAAGAGTGACGTCACTGAAACAATTATTAAAGTCAGTTGATTGTCAAACGAATCCTTTTGAACGAAAACTACGCCATCTTGAATTTTTCAACTTCCCCGAAGTGGCCCGCTAGACATCATCATTCAGATTCTTAATGTAAAGATCGTCACGAGTCAGTATTAGCAAAAACCCACGTGGACTCTCACACTAAACATACTAAAATAACTTTTCTACGAAAGCGTTTCATGGAATTTTGTTTGCAACGTTCTTCGAAAGTTCATTTTTTCCCAATTTCAAGGAAACAATTTCAATCTATTACTCCGTCAAACCACAAAACTGTTGGTACCTCAGTAACTTTACACTTACTCAATAAACAGTATTCGGTGTTATTCTGTTCACACTCATAGAGGCGGCATAGAGGCAGTTTCGAGTCATTCTGCGAAGAACGGGTGGACCATTATCAGAACACCTAATGTAACTTTAATGTTTCTAATTTAACGTATTCTCTGTGATTCTGTGTTAAGAGATCCTATATAGCAACAAATCTGTGTTAACAGATCCTGTATAGTAACAAATCTGTGTTAACAGATCCTATATAGTAACAAATCTGTGTTAACAGATCCTATATAGTAACAAATCTGTGTTAACGGATCCTATATAGTAACAAATCTGCACTAACAGATCCTATATAGTAACAAATCTGTGTTAACAGATCCTATATAGTAACAAATCTGTATTAACAGATCCTATATAGTAACAAATCTGTATTAACAGATCCTATATAGTAACAAACCTGTGTTAACAGATCCTATATAGTAACAAATCTGTGTTAACAGATCCTATATAGTAACAAATCTGTGTTAACTGATCCTATATAGTAACAAATCTGTATTAACAGATCCTATATAGTAACAAATCTGTATTAACAGATCCTATATAGTAACAAATCTGTGTTAACAGATCCTATATAGTAACAAATCTGTGTTAACAGATCCTATATAGTAACAAATCTGTGTTAACAGGCTTGATACTAGGGTTTTGCATTTATGTCGGAAAATATTCTACGCAGACTAATGTTCTTTGTACTGCAAACCAACGTTAGATAAAGTAAACTGTTCCTGCATATAATACTTACTTATACATTTCGCCAGGCGTGTAAATCACATTTAAATCTAAGTGCTTGTCTGCATGAGGTATCATTGCCTGCAATTCCTGAGTAATTGTACCAAATAGAGGACGTTTATTTGCATCATACTGCCAGCATCTGGTCATTATGTTATACCTGAAATTGTAGAAAGAATGAATGCGATGTTAACATATAAAGCGTACGTCGCTTTGGCATTTGATATGAAACAAATGTATCAGAAAACAATGTCAAGTTCAAGTGCACTGAAAACAAATGTAAAATACCGTATTTATTCGAGTATAACGCGCAAAATTTTCTACATAAAAAAGAAGTCAAAGTTTGTGTGCGCGTTATAAACAAGTGCTGGGGTGAGGCGTAGATAAGGAAATAATCAATAATATTTGCGTCATCAGCAGACTTTGTCAGACGGTGCAACGTCTAGACGGTTTGTCTAGGGTGTCTGGCCCACGAAAATCGAGCAGCTAGCCGAGAATTCACTGTACCAGAGACGAATGTTAGAGACTGGAATTGTTCAACAACGTTTGTCACTTACAATGCTTGGTCTGAGCCGAGAAAAAGTGAAACAAAATTTTATACCGATTTTTAATCGAAAATTAGGGGTGCGCGTTATACACGTGCGCGCGTTCTACTCGAATAAATACGGTACATTGAACTAAATTAAACGTGTAAACAGACTAAAAAATAAACAAAAAAAGCTGTATGAAACGACAAAAATGCCAAATATACATTTGCTAAATGGGATGAAATGTCAGAAACGGTGAAAGAGGTTCAAATTACATAGGGAAAATCGCTTAGCTTGTACTTACAATTCATCAGAGCAGAAGTTAGTCTTCTCTAGTCTGTTTCCTCCTAGCAAAACGTTGAGGATTTCATCTTCTTCCATACCAGGATAAGGAGTTATACCTACAATTTAACAAAGATATAAATCTTGCTTGCTACACCACTGCATTCTTAAAATTCAGTTAAGTTTTATTTTCACTCAAATGGTGCAATCTTGCTTGTAATAACATCATTCCTAACTATTACAATTGTATGCTTGCAAACCAAAACCGTCCATAAATCGGCAAAGTTAAAACTACGTTATGATGCTTCAAAGTAGAATGCACCAAAATGTGGCCAAAACTCAATTTTTCGTTTTTTTATAAAAACGACTATTAAATATATTGGACTTTGATATTCCAGCATCAAATCATCAGGATAATGTTAAAGAAATGCTAAAAATCTAATTTTATAAACCCGTGCCCACTTCTGTGCCTAAAAGCTAGTACTACAATTGCAAAAAGTAGTCGTTGAAACAGTCACTTTGCTTCAGATTTTTTTCTACTGCCAAGCCTAGAGCTTCGTCAGACTTCGCCATCTACAGGATTTAAGTATAACTTCAATGTGTTGCTGCAGAGTCCGTAGCAACCAACATTTGTGCGGTTGCTAAGTGTTTTGTAGAAACGTGACAAAAAACAATGGCTAACTTCAACAGTGATTTTCTCAAGATTATGTTTTCCAGTGTGCAGCCTGCACCTCACCTTCAACGTGGATTATCACAGCTTAGAAATAACATAGAGTGGTGAACTTGGTATCAAAATGATCCTCGTGAAATGGAGATTCAGGATACGTGAATCACTAGAAAAGCTTAATTGACGACCTATGAACGATTTTGCTATGCAAGCACACATATATGCTGTTACGTTTGTGCAATGCGTGCATTGTATACTTATTTTCACTATTATTGCTTCATAAGAAGTTAAATTTTAAACAGTTTCAGCTGCAATATATTCATTTGAAGACAATTTTGCACAACTTCGTCATAAGGTAACTAAGGCTCAGTTGATATTTCAAATAAACTAATTGAAATCGTTTTTCAAGTAAAAAATATTTTTCGTGAACATAGACACTAGTAGCTTTAATCAAAATAGATCTAATCTTACCCATAGTAGTAATCTCCCAGAGTAAAACACCAAAGGACCACACATCGCTTGCATAAGACCGCTTTCCATTCATCAAAGACTCAATTGCTGCCCATCTAACTAAAACCGTGTCGTCTGCAAAACAAAAACACCTTATATATGTTTTTCTTTTCAAACTCTCGCAAAAATTATTTGTAAAAAGTTACAAGTTAAGTTAAACATTTTGAGTTGACACAAATTTCCGTTTTGACAGTAATAATTGACGTCATTGGTCTATCACTGCACCTCCGCCATTTTGACAGTAATAATTGACCTCATTGGTCTATCGCTGCGCCTCCGCCATTTTGACTGTAATAATTGACGTCATTTGTCTATCACTGCACCTCCGCCATTTTGACAGTAATAATTGACGTCATTGGTCTATCGCTATGCCTCCGCCATTTTGACAGTAATAATTGACCTCATTGGTCTATCGCTGCGCCTCCGCCATTTTGACAGTAATAATTGACGTCATTGGTCTATCGCTGCGCCTCCGCCATTTTGACAGTAATAATTGACGTCATTTGTCTATCACTGCACCTCCGCCATTTTGACAGTAATAATTGACGTCATTGGTCTATCGCTATGCCTCCGCCATTTTGACAGTAATAATTGACCTCATTGGTCTATCGCTGCGCCTCCGCCATTTTGACAGTAATAATTGACCTCATTGGTCTATCGCTGCGCCTCCGCCATTTTGACTGTAATAATTGACGTCATTGGTCTATCGCCATGCCTCCGCCATTTTGACAGTAATAATTGACACCATTGGTCTATCGCAGCGCCTCCACTATGACGTAGCACGTCATACGTCATAACAACTCTCTTTAACAAGCAACTTGACAACTGATGTCTAATCAGCGGATAAACTGACTGTCATTTTTCATTCACAAAATTTGCAAGGCAGCAGATATTTTAACAAGAAATTAAAACTTTAAGTAGCCAAAAGATGCCATCACAATTTTAGCAGAATGTAGTCGGGGCTCGTTGTTTGTTGTTGTTGTTGTTGTTGTTGTTGTTGTTGTTGTTGTTGTTGTTGTTGTCGTCTTCGTCGTCGTCGTCGTCGTCGTCGTCGTCGTCGTCGTCGTCGTTGTTGTTGTTGTTGTCGTTGTTGTTCAGACAAGTTGAATTTTGCCAAGCGTTTGTAAGAACAGACCCCAGAGTAAGAGATTACGAAAAGAAAGACGTATTTTTGTACCATTTTCACTTTCTTCTTCTTCGTCTTTCATTGTGTCACGCGCACTACTGAAGTCGCTAATTTTGACTGTACCATCATCTGTTAGCAGCACATTTCTAGCTGCCAAACTTCCATGAACGTAACCTTTTTCCGAAATGTAGTTCTGCAAAGCAAAATAAGATGAGTGAACTTTCTTGATCCACTATATTATTATTATTATTACTCTCGACACGAGCTGTCTAGTGTGAATGCCTCGTGAGTTAGTCTCGACACGAGCTGTCTAGTGTGAATGCCTCGTGAGTTACTCATGACACGAGCTGTCTAGTGTGAATGCCTCGTGAGTTACTCATGACACGAGCTGTCTAGTGTGAATGCCTCGTGAGTTACTCTCGACACGAGCTGTCTAGTGCGAATGCCTCGTGAGTTACTCTCGACACGGGCTGTCTAGTGTGAATGCCTCGTGAGTTACTTTCGACACGAGCTGTCTAGTGTGAATACCTCGTGAGTTACTCACGACACGAGCTGCCTAGTGTGAATGCCTCGTGAGTTACTCTCGACACGAGCTGTCTAGTGTGAATGCCTAGTGAGTTACTCTCGACACGAGCTGTCTAGTGTGAATGCCTCGTGAGTTACTCTCGACACGAGCTGTCTAGTGTGAATGCCTCATGAGTTACTCCCGACACGAGCTGTCTAGTGTGAATGCCTCGTGAGTTACTCTCGACACTTCTTGCATCTAATAGAGAAGCGAGTGTCAGCATCTACTATTGGACATTAATTTGCAGTGAGTTTTGCTCTCTATTCTGAACACGCTTGCGACTTACTTTGTTGAAATAACTCGCTAGTCTGAATGCGCCTTAAGTCCTCTAAAATAACTATTTATCAAAGTATGCTTATGAAAATGTCAGGTTTCCAGAATTTTTTTATATTGCCAGATATACTAGTGTTTGTAGCATTCGACACTGTGACATATGCATCTTTTTCTTCAGTGGCGACTCGTGTATAGCTACTGTGGAACTTCAGCACCCCCTATTTTCAGTCAGTATTCTCACTAATATTCAATATGATAAGTCTTTTTTCTTTAGTTCTTTCTTTATACT
>JAQGDQ010002420.1:0-55831 GCA_030141605.1 Tubiluchus corallicola
TGCAGTGTCGCTGTACATATTCAACACCAGCTTGTGTATTTCCGGCCAATTTTCGGTAAAGGCAAATGAAGCATAAGAGTAAAGGTCAAGAGTGTTGTAATAAGGGTATTCAGGACACTCAAGTATGGCAAAATACTCGAAATTGGTGCCTATCTCATATCCCCAAAATGTGTTGGACGTAAATAGAAACATCTCGTTAAACAGCGCAGAATGCACCGCATAGTTATCCACCTCTTTCCTACACTCGTCTTGCCAAGTTTCTATCCTTTTCAGCCATAGGTCTTTATTCTTTATCGTCTCAAACAGTATCGATTTTGCGCCTTTAAAGCTCTCCACATACTTCCTGTGGTATCTTCTTCCATGTCCAAACTGAACCACCGGCAGATCCCAGACCAGCACAAAGTTTAGTTTGCGAGTTTCACCCGGTTTTAGAATCACTTTGGAAGCCACAGCCCCACCCGGAATGCTGTTAAATCCATCGGCAAAACCGCAAGACATCTTCCAGTCCTTTGCAGCATCAGGCGATAACACCCCGTCATCCTTAAACATCTCCCAGGCAATATCCCTATCGTAGACATCAAACGTACTGAGGTGCGATGTAGTAACTCCCTCTTCCTTGAGAGCACTTATGGCAAATGTACCCCTGAATGGAGCAGACTTGTCGATCTGATCATTTGACATCAAAAAAACGGTATCTTCAGATGAAGATTTCTCCGCCCTATTGTGGCTATCACAAGATATGGGAGCGTGAGGAGTGCCTCTGTTGTTGTCATCAAAGAAGCCGTTCATATTGGTAAAGCTCAGCATTATGGAACATTCTGCATCCCTTTCCCCCTATTAGTGAGCGAATATTCAAAAACAGCAGTGGGCAAACTGCTCGCCTTATAATCACCCTTTATCACAGGAGAGTATTGTTTGCATTCAATGAGAACCGGGATACCGTCGAAATATTCATAAGCGGTGTTTGCAACGGGATACAGTGCATTGTATGTGCCCTTAACATGATGGACATTATCATACCTTGACATATCAAACTTATCGCAAACATCCGGCTTTTCACTGTTTAGGGCTGATGCAAACTTTTTGTCGCCATATTTTAAGTTCACACAAAAGGAATTTGCAGGAATAGTAAAAGTTTTCACCAATCCGGGCTTTATGGTATATGAGCTAAAGTGCCCTTTATAGTCCCTATATATAGCTCCGGTTCCCATGGTACCAAGAGGTACTCCGGACACCACACCTTTGCCGTACAGCCTTTCATATTTTGGCTTTGTTTGTATCTTGTGATTTTCTCCTATCTTGTAAGAAACGTATGATCTGCTCACCAAAAAGCCCCCGATTTTATAGATAAAAAGAAGCGGCACCGGATATCTGCATCAGGTGCCGCCATGAAACGCAACTAATCAAGCTCTATGGCATAAGCCTTGTCGAGCTCCTTTTCACATTTGTCTATCACGTTGACAAACTTGTTGTACCAGCCCTGGTTCTCTTTGGACTTGTTCAAAAACCAATCCGCCATGCCCTTAGAAGCATCGACAAACATCTTCTTCTCTTCAGGACTTGGAGAGTACACAACGCCTCCCTTCTTCCTGAAAGCCTCATACGACAGGCTGTCATGATATTTTGGGTAAGCATAGAGATACTGCTGCAACACCTGAAATCCTTCTGCGACGATCCTCTGATATTCTTTAGGCATGCTCCTGAGCTTCTGTTCGCTCATCATCCAAACTCCACTCATGTATGAGTGTTGATCCAGGATAATATATTTTAGGTGATCGTGAAGGTTCATAACCACGATGTCTGTTATGCCATTCTTTGTACCTTCTGCAACTCCGGTACCGAGAGATGTATAAACTTCTGGCCATGACACGCCCGTGGGAGTTGCCCCTAACTGTCTGGTCAACTCTTGCTGGAGAGGTGCGGGTATGGTTCTGATCTTGAGACCTTTCAAGTCTGACGGAGCTTTTACCTGCTTCTTTGTGGTGGCAAAGTTTCTCCAACCTCCGGAATTGGTTATGGTCATTATTCGAACATTCGGCAAGCTCGTCTTCATACCAACCCTGAGGTCTTTTACAAAGTCGTGCTGTTCATAAACACATTCCGCCACATCATCATTTTTGAACATGTAAGGCAGGTCTAAAACCTCAATGGGGCTCCAAAACAGCGCCGCCTCACCGGCTGTGGTTTGAAATATGTCATAAACACCACTTTGAACCCCTTCCAAACATTCCCTTGCACTGCTGCAAAGCTGAGCGCCGATAAAAGCCTTGACGGTTATATTCCCATTACTGGCGTTCTCAACGTAGTTTTTGAAAGCCATCATACCTATGTAGTTGTAATTATCCTTGCCAGTAACGCTGGGCCACACAAGGGTATAGGTCTTGGCATACGCACTCGCAGAAAACAGAACCGCAAGTAAAACTAATAATATCCTCTTCATAAATCCTCCTTAACTTATATTAACAAACTTGTCATCCGGCTTTAAAATTATCTAAAAAGCAAATTTGGCAAAAACAGCACCAGTCCAGGTATAAATGTAATTAAAAATACAACAAATATCTCCACAGCAATGAACGGCAGGATAAATTTTGATATGGTCATCACCTTTGAACCGCTAACGGATGATGCCACAAATAGTACTAGCCCCATAGGCGGAGTAGCAAGGCCTATGGTGACATTCACGCACATAACTATAGCAAAATGAACTGGGTCAACCCCAAGATCCATCATAATAGGCTGCAAAATCGGTCCAAGTATCAATATTGCAGGGCCCGCATCCAAAAACATCCCTATGAAGAACAAAAATATATTCACAAGAAACAGTATGAGATAGGTGTTGGAATTTGCCCCTATTACTTTTTCTGCTATTATGCTCGGCGTTTCAGAGTAGCTCACCACAAATGAAAACGCTTGGGCTGCCGCAACGAGCAGCAGTATTGCACTGGCTTGAATCGCAGCTCGTTTAAATATTGGCCCTAAGTCCTTCACGTTTAGGGTACGTTTCACGATCAAGCCCACCAGGAGCGCATACGCAACAGCAACGGCGGCAGCTTCAGTAGGGGTAAACCAACCGCTCAGTATCCCTCCTAGTAATATCACAGGTGTCATGAGCGGCCAAAAAGCTATCTGTAAGCTCCTACCTCTCTCTTTCCAGCTGCATTTTTCATTTGCCGGGGCAAAGTTATACTTCTTCGACATAAAATATGTCACCGTCATCAAAGCCCCGCCCATGAGCAGACCTGGCAAAAGCCCTGCGGCAAACATTTCGCCCAAATTCACATTCATAACGAACGAATATAACACCATCAGACCGCTAGGAGGTATGATGGGCCCGATAACGGACGAAGCCGCCGTAACCGCTGCGGCAAAGGATTTTGAATAACCGTTCCTCTCCATGGCGGGGATAAGCATGGAGCCTATGGCGGAAGTATCCGCAACGGCGGAACCGCTAAGACCTGCAAAAAGGATAGATGAGGCAATATTCACCTGGGCCAAACCACCTCGGAAATGCCCTATCATGGATTTGGAAAAATCAACCAATGCCTTTGTCGTGCCTCCGTGGTTCATCACCTCTCCGGCGAGGATGAAGAACGGCAACGCCATTATGGGAAACGAATTAATACCGCCAAATATTCTACCCATTAGCCCCTTGAGCAGCATCGGCTCCGTGACCTGCAAGTAAATGCCTGAAGCCAAAAGCATCCCGAAAAATACCGGTACACTCAAGATTAAAGCGACAATGAATATCCAAAAATATATAGTTGCGATCATCATTCCTCCTCAAGAAAAAGTCCGGCCAAACAAAACCAGAAAACAACACCTATTGCGCCACAGGAGCGTCATATCTTAACATCGCTATGGTCTTCCAACTCTACTTCCGCTTCATGAAAAGACTCTTGGATATTCAGCATACGGTGATAATTTTTGCCGTTCATCAACTCCATGATAAACATCAAACCCTTCTGCATTGATGCAACAAGCATCGATGCAATACCTATGGGTAGAGCAACATATATCCAGATAAGCTTAAAGCCCATGGAGCCGGAAGTTGAGTAAAAGCCGTTCTTGACAAAAATAAGACTGAGATGGAGCATCCCCATTAAGACGACCAGCTCAATTATAAACACGAGCCCACTCAAAGCCGCCCTACCCCTCAACGGCAACTTCTCCATGATAATATCTATATTCACCAAAAGGCTATGCTTGTAGGCGTAAGGCGCCACGAGAAAACACATCCACACCATCATATAAAGCGCCAATTCTTCTCCCCAGCTAGGGGCTACAAAAAACTTACGCATAAACACCTGATAAAATATGGTGGCAGTCATAATGAACAGGGAAGAGATTGCCAAAATAAGGAATATTTTGAACACAAAGTTGGTAATGCGGTCAAGTCCAAAAAGAATCTTCTCCAGCACAAATTCCGCCCGCTTAGGCACAAGAGCCAACGACACCAGCGACACCGCAGTAAAGAGTATTATGAACAATATAAACACCTTCCACTCAGCGGATATATCTTTCAGAAAGCCAAACCAAGTCATAATACCTCCAACAGGCTTTTTATGTCCGTGACGATAAGGCCGGAGTTTCTCAAAGACTCAATAAATTTCTCATCAGAAAACATCTCGTACTCCATCCTTCTTAAAAATGCATTATGCGGGGCAATGTGATACATATCCGCACAAGTATCCGGATGTATCGACAAGAAATGTATTCCCCTGGGCAAGTTCGTATACATTTTGTAGTAAAAATCCCTGACATCCGCACCATCCTCGAGATGACCGGGCGTCATTACAAAGCTATCGAATTTCAACGGGAGCTTAGATCCATAAATCTTAAACATCTCCTCATAAGCAGAAGCCTCTACTCCCGTGGGGTAGAAGAACTCCGCAAATGAAGCAGAATCCCGTACAAGCACGGGCAATACCTCGTACTCCTCACAAACACTCATGAACGCTTCCACAACATTCGGGAGCATAGCTGCACCCATGTGCGCATCAGCGTGACTCAGCCTGATACCATCCGCAAGCGCTCTGTCAAACTGAGCTCTAATCTCCGATTTGGCGTCACTTGGGGTGACATTGTTCAAAACTTGCAGGTTTTTCGAATGAAGATACCCAGAAGCATCAGTCAGTGACTTGCCATTTGTAAGACCTCTCCATCGATAGCTCTTCCACTCACTTGTAAGGGTTATGTGGATACCCACATCAACTTCAGCATCAAGCCGCCTGTAAAACTCCAAAACTCGGATAATACGGACATACTACCATGACAGATCCACAAGAAACGGTACCCTTTGTGCTCATAAGCAGGAGAATTCATTTGAACCATGACTCATCCCCAAATCATCCACATGAGGAACCACAACGACAGAACGCTCAAGCATATCTTTAGATACAGGCACGTCAATCACCTCAAAACAGGCTCGGGCATATCGAGTACACCTCTAGTAACGCCAACACTAACATCACAATGTCTCTGTACCAGTGAAGCGGGAAAAGCCCCGGTAATATCGCCGAATAGCATCCTACGCAATGCAGCACAATGCCAATCTCTGTTCATAAATATTCTGATCTTTTCAGCGCTCAAAATCTCCTTCATCCCCACAGTAATGGCAAACTTAGGCATCCTCAAAGTATTGCCCCTTGCAGCAGTAACGGAGTTGATAGTGATGCTCATCTCACGGAGTTGGACAATTCTAGTCTCGAGCGATGCAAAAAGATCAGGATCCTCATAACCTTCCAAGGGGTCGTTAAAAGCCAAATGTCCCGTTATTCCAACACCTGCATATGTGACGTCCACGCCATGTTCTTTGATAATATCAGTATATTCGTTGATATCGTCAGGTTTTGGAAAATAACATTCCGGTCTCCTATGCGTCTCCAGCTTGTTAATGAGATGCTCATCGATGTGGCTGCGGAAGCTCAATGGGTCTTCTCTCGGTATCCACTTGCAGGATGGTGTCAAATACTCATCCATACCGAGCAGGATAAGACCGCTGAGGTCTATATTATCCTTGATCGCCTTTTCAGCCATTATGTCGTACTGCCCAACAGGCCCTACAGGAACTATAAACACAGCCCTTTTCTTCCCTTTGGACATGATAGTTGAGTAATCTTCAAGCATCTTTTCAGCGATGCTATTTATCATCTCTTCATTCTTCTCAAAAACTTCCACGGGGAAGGGGGAGCATCTGACAACCTCTTCCCCGGTCATGCCAAGAGCCTTTTCGCTCAGAGAGCTCAACCCATAGTAAAAACTCATAAATACCCCTTACCTGACAAACAGGACGTCACCCTTCACAAGAACGTCCGCCTTTCCATAAACTTTGTAGGAGACTTTCCCCGTTTTAAAAGCTATTTCCGCATGAGCATCAAAGACGGTCACTTTAATATCTTCATCCTCATAGTTTTTATTGGGCACGCCGTAAATGCCGACAAAATCTAAAGTGCCGGTTGAGGCAAACTCTCCGGTATGTTGAACCTTCGGGGCAAACTTTATCACCGCCCCATCTGCCACAAATACGGGCGCTCTATCCAGTTCGTACACAGAATCTACGACAACCCCTCCCCTGACAGATTCTCCAGTAAAGAAGTTGTAGAATGTGCCTTCGGGCAGCATATAGTTCGCACGCCCGCCCTCGGCTATTATCGGAGCACAAAAGATATCGTCCCCGAGCATATATTGGTACTCATAGCTCCAGAGTTCTTTATTGTTCGGATAAGCTAAAGGCATTGCCCGCACAATGGGGATCCCGTAGGCATTAGCTTGTTTGCCAGCATTCATTATGTATGGAATGAGGGAGTATCTATAGCCCAACCATTCCCTGGCAATCCTAATCCCTTCGTCGCCAAAGATCCAAGGCTCTCTATCCCCGATACCGTGAAATCTGGTATGGGATGCGAGTATTCCGGCCTGCATATAACGCACAAATATCTCTAGGTTTGGCTGCTCTCCATAAAACCCTCCGATGTCGTAGGAATAGTACGCAGCGCCACAAAGACCCCAAGACAGATTGCCCATAATAGCCCCTCCCAGACCACCAAAGCTTGTCTGAGAGTCTGCCGACCACTGAGCTCCATACTTTTGGGAACCGGTCCAACCGCTCCTGCCCCACAGGACTGCATTGCCTGCCCCCATCTTTTCTTCTAAAGCTTCGAAGCAAGCTCTGTTATAAATCAGACCCAAGGCATTGTGATAGTATCTACCGCTGTCGCCATTTAGAGCTATCATGTCAGCTTCCACCTGTTCGCCAAAGTCAGGCTTGAGACAGGAAACACCCATATCGACCATCTTGTGTATCTCTTCCTTCCACCACTTTACCATCTCAGGGTTTGTAAAATCATATATGCCGCTCTCGGGCAAAGGAGTCAAAACCTCCCCAAAAGGAGCCATATCCCACTCAAACTTCGAAGGTGAACCGTCACTATTTTTTAGCAGAAAATCTTTGTCCGCAAGCTCAGAAAAACGCTCGTGATCAACGGATAAGTTTGGATACAGCCAGCAGTTGACATGAAAATTCAGGTCTTTCAAGTCTTTAGTAGATTTTTCGGGATCGTCAAACCGTTTTTTGTCCCATTCAAAGATAAATCTAGTGTCAGTATCCTGCCAAGCCCTGCCGTCGTAAGAGATAACATCTGCAGGCAGTTTTTTATCACGAAAAGTTTTCGCAGCCTCATAAGCGTCATCAGGGGTTGCATAATATGCTTTTGATATCCAAGCCCCGTAAGACCAAAGCGGCAATATCGGGGGACGACCCGTAAGCTCAGTATATTTATACAGCATGGAAGCAGGTGTCGCAGCTCCAAATAGGAACAGGTCAAAAACCTCATCCTCCGTTTCAAGAATGTAAGATATGTGAGACAACGGAGCATATCCTATCGCATGCTTCGTGTCAGCAGTGGTGTGAAGATATATGCCCCAGCCCTTTGGGCTCCAAGCAAATGGAGTGTTTTTGTAAGTCTCCTCGTGATTGACACCCAAGGAATCTTCGTTTCTGTTCAGTATCAGCGCGCCGCGATGATTTAGTGCCTCGTGCTTTTCGCCTAAACCGTAAACCTTCTCCCCCAAAGGCAAGTCGAAACTGAACGTAAAACCGTTTGAAGTCGCAGCAATCGGAGGAAATTTAAACCTTTTGGTAAAGTAACTATCTGAAGAAGGAGAGAGCAGGACAGAACTGCCCATCAGCAGACTAACGCGCAGAGGAGACTTCTCCAATCGCAAAGTGTAACCTCCAGCTTTGACGTCGTAGCCCTCTTCATTGATGACGACCTCCAAACTCGCACGCTCATACTTCTCTATTATCCCGTACTCATTCCTGTTCGCAGAATTGTTTATGGAAAATCTGAAAACACCACAACCATTAGAGGTCACCACAGCAGAACCAGCACTCGTCTGAAAACTAAAACAATCATGAAATATCTTGGCGTCAGTAATCTCATCAATAGGAGCAACCTTATCAACATCAACCAAAAGTCTATTCATCTTCATAGCTCATTGCCTCCAAAAAGCCACAGGGCAGAATATAAAAAAACCACCATACGCGCGATATTACGAAAAATCGCACAAAACACCACACCCGACCGAGCGGTAATAAAATACGCAAAAACACACATCGACAAGCACCACTCAAAGCTTGCACGTCAAATTAAAGTCTTCCTCCCCCGCAAGCGAAAAATGCCTATTTTTTTATGTTGATGCACCATTCTGGAATGCCTTCCTCCCCCGCAAGCGAAAACGACCACTCTTAGCCACCATCCCCATGCAAAACAGATGCTCCCTCACACACAAGCAAAAAATAACAAACAACTATATATAATAACCAATTCAGAACATTTTTATAATAACAAATACTTATAGTTCATAAATGTAATATTGTCAACATATTTCTACCATATTTGTTGTTTTTCTAACAAAGGCAAGGTTTGGGCTCAAATCTTCTATCAAGGTTTGGCGTAGGAAATTAAATACATCGCATTCGGCTTTAATTATCTGATCTGTCTGGAACCGTTCTTCGTGGCAACTATGAGTTTTACACCACTGCCTATCATTTTATCCAACAGCCGCTTTGGGGGTTCTTTATCCGTGATTACGGTATCCATATCTTCTATATTTGCCAACGCAACGTTGGCTTTTGTGTTGTACATTTCACTCTTCAACAACAGGAGTTTGTGCCTTGACATACTCATCATCTTTTGTGCCACATCCACTTCACCTCTATTGTAGTCTAGTATTATGCCATCTTCACCGATAGCACCTCCGGAAAAAACCACATAGTCCGCCACAAAAGAACCTACATACCTGATAGCTTCATACCCCGTTATGCCGGAATTGGATGTATTAACCCTGCCAGGGACCACCGTGATCCCAACATTCTCCTTCATAGATAACATGCTTGCCACATTCAGACTGTTGGTAACAACCTCGTAGCACTTATCGACCCTTGACGCAAAAGCCTCAACAGTGGTGCCTATAGTGACAAAGATCATAGAGTGTTCCGGGATGCAGTTTAGTGCGGCCTCTGCAATCCATTGCTTCTCCATGGCTTGCAATGCATATCTTGTCTGAAAATTGACATTCTTGACACTAGACAGCGCCAACACCCCGCCATGATACTTCGTCACAAGATTTTGGTTCACCATCTCCGCAATATCTCGCCTGATGGTCTGAGCACTCACCTTAAACTCTTCCGAAAGCCACTCCACACCGCAATAACCGTGCTTCTGTACTATTTCAAGTATTTCTTTATGTCTAGCATTCTTGTACATATCCTAAATACTATACCTATTCCTTTCGCAAATATCAACAATTTACAACAAAAATAATCATAAACTTGACATAAAATGTAATATTATGTACAAAGATAGCATGTTGTGAATTATATTTTTACAATGGCAGCGATAATTTGCTCCGTGTAATCCACAGAAATACCGGAAGCAGTGCCATCTGAGTTGTCTATGCACAAGGCTGCATAGCTACTGTGAGCATTTTTTCTCACTCGTATGCTCGCTGCTAGAAATATCTAGGAGGATATTGTATGAAGACAGGTTTTGTAGGTCTTGGAATAATGGGTTATCCCATGGTTATGAACCTTATTAATGGCGGTATTGATGTAAAAGTGTTTGATATAGATAAGGAAAAATTAAATAGCATTGTAAAAAATGGTGGAAAAGAGGCAAAAAGCCCGAAAGATGCCGCCAGCGATGTGGATATTGTAATCACTATGTTGCCAAATGGAGCCATCGTCAGGGATGCGGTGTTTGGTTCTGACGGCATTGCTAAAGGGTTGAAGCCTGACACTCTTTTTATCGACATGTCAACTGTTCACCCTTTGGAATCGGATGCTTTGCGCAAGGATCTAAATGCACTGGGCTTTCAGATGATGGACGCACCTGTGGGCAGAACTTCTGAACACGCAATTCAGGGAACTCTCTTAATACTTGCGGGGGGCACATCAGAACAGATAAAGAAAGCACAGCCCCTGTTTGACCTCATGGGGAGCGATACCGTCAACATGGGCGGAGAAGGAAAAGGGATAAGGATAAAGATCATCAACAATCTGATGAGCATCGCCCTAAACGGCTTATCTGCGGAAGTAATGGCGCTGTCTGAAAAGCTCGGATTGAAGTTTGACGATGTTATGTCCGTTTTTTCTGGAACTCCTGCGGGGAAAGGACACTTTACTACCACATGGCCCCAGAGGGTATTGAAGGATGATTTATCGCCTCTGTTTATGTTGGGGCTTGCACACAAAGACCTTGGGATTGCAATAGATGTTGGAGCAAAGCTGAATGTACCGCTACCCATGTCAGCTTCTGCTCTCCAGGCGTACTCTACTGCCATGGCAAACGGCAGAGGGACTGAAGATTGGAGCGCAATGTTTGAAGATGCTAAAGTGAATTGTGGATTAAAGCCCAAAAAGGGTTGACGTATTTTAATGGCAAGATCTACGGAGTTGCAAGATGGGAAATTCGATAAAGGTGCACAAACGCAAAGATTGTGAAGACATTCATGAGATAAATCTTTTCTTACAGGGGATCGATATTTCTGTGCTCAACTACGGTTGCACGCTCAACAAACTACTTACCCTTGACCGGAACGGACACTTTGGGGATATTGTGCTGGGTTTTGACGATCCTTATCGGTATACGGAAGCTCACCCTTTTTTCGGATCTATAGCTGGCAGATTTGCAAACAGGATTAAGAACGGAACATTCTATCTCGAAGGCAAGAAATACACCTTAGCTACAAACGAAATATCGACAGGAAGTCACCTCCATGGAGGTGTCAGGGGATTCGATAAATATCGTTGGGATTACGATGTTTCGAGCGGCAAAGACTGTGAAGAGGTAATTTTCTACAGGCAGTCTGAAGACGGTGAGGAAGGCTACCCCGGGAAACTACTTATAACCCACACAATAAGAATAACATCGAGCAATGAATTATTCTTCATATTTGAGGCGGAAGCCGAAGAGACCACCATATGCAACTTGGTCAATCATAGCTATTACAATCTATCCGGTGGGTCTTCCGGCAACGTATTCAACCACAACATAGAGGTGTACGGAGATAATTATCAAAGAGTGGATTCCTCTTGCATTCCCAACGGAGAACTCGGATTTACCAAAGATATATTCAAAAATAGCGGCAATATTGGCGAAGCCATCGCTACCCATTATGACCCAAGCTTGGGTGTCCCTGGGGCTATAGACTACAACTTTATCTTAAACTCGGAAAGCGAGCACGGCTTAAGAAGAGCTGCACTGGTATCTGAGCCCTCTTCAGGAAGAATAATGGAAGTCAGCACAAACTTGGAGGGTGTACAGATTTATAACGGTTTTAAACTCGGGATAAAGAGGTGGATCGGAAAAGGCGGCACCACATATTCTTCATTTGGTGGCTTGTGCCTTGAAACGCAGCATTTTCCAAACTGTATCAATACCGAAGATGATGCACACCAATGCATCATAGACAAGGGCGAAAGGGCGAAGTATATCACCAGACACAAGTTTCTTTGCGATATTGGTGCTTAAAGGATGCTTTGGCCAACTTTTTTAATGAGAGGCGTAGTCAATGTTAGATGAAATATCCATTTTGACTGTATTTGCATTGTGCATAATTATAATGTTTGGTGGATTTGTTCAAGGTCTTACGGGCTTTGGATTGGCTTTGGTGAGTGTCCCCCTACTGTCTTTAGTTGTGGATGCCAAGATGGCGATCCCCCTGGCGGGCATATACGGTTGGCTTGTTACACTACCTATTGTTTACAAGATGAGGGGGTCGGTCGTATACCCTATCGGCATTGCTATGTTTGTCTGTTCTATTCCCGGAGCATGGTTGGGGGTTGATCTGCTTATCATACTGCCGGAATGGGCAATTTTAGCCGCTATGGGCTCAGTGCTGATATTTGTCAGCCTATATTCTATACTCAAACACGGCACCAGCGGCGTTACGTTCAAAAACAGAATGTCAGAATACGGTTTTGGCGGCGCAGCCGGTTTCTTAGGGGGCGTGCTCGGAAGTGCTGTTGGAGAACCGGGACCACCCGTAATCGCTTATACATCTTTTCAGAAATGGACTGGAGATCAGATAAAGTCCACCTTGGCATTTTACTTCATGCTGCAGATGATGATAACTTTGAGCGCATATTACTATAAAGGGATATTCACAAGTGAAGTCACTTGTGGGTCGTGCCGCATACATGATGCCGACATTTATCATAGGCGCATGCGCAGGCATGTGGAGCTACGCGCATATGAAGAAAAACAACATCAATTTTCATAAAATAGTCCACATTTTACTAATATTTATAAGCATAGGCATACTTTTTAAATCATACTCAAAGTTTGCGGCTTAATTTTTTTTAAAGGGAGAAATTGACCATGGATAAGCTTAGTGCATTAAAACAACACACAGTAGTAGTCGCAGATACCGGCGACTTTGAATTAATAGCAAAATACAGCCCAGAAGACGGAACAACAAACCCTACATTGATCTACAACGCTTCGCAATTGCCCCAATATGCTCACCTTGTGGAGAAAGCTGTCAGCATAGGAAAGAAGAGCTCCCTTTCGGGAGAAAAGCTCCTGGACTACGTCAATGACAGGCTTGCAATACTTTTTGGTCTTGAGATATTGAATATCGTGCCGGGAAGGGTCTCAACAGAAGTTGATGCCACCCTGTCTTTCAATAGAGACGGCACCATTGACAAGGCAAAGCAGATTATAGACCTATACAAAGAGGCAGGCGTGGATAAAGAAAGGGTGTTGATAAAGATAGCAGCCACATGGGAAGGTATAAAAGCTGCTGAACAGTTGCAGAAGGAAGGCATAGACTGCAATCTCACATTGATTTTTCACAAAATACAAGCTGTCGCGTGCGCTCAAGCTGGCGCATATCTCATATCCCCCTTCGTAAATAGGGTTCTCAATTATTTTGAAAACTTGGGGCAGACGTTTGATGATCCCGCAAAACACCCCGGCGTGGTCTATGTGAAGGAGATACACAACTACTATAAGAAGTTTGATCACAAAACCATAGTCATGGCAGCCTCTTTGAGGAAAGTTACAGAAGTGTCAGAGCTTGCCGGTCTTGACAGGATGACCATACCTGTTCCTTGGAAGAGCTGCAGAATACTGAAGGCAATATGGACAGGTCATTGAGTGTTGCAGCGGCAAGGCGTCGGATGAAGAGAAGATTGACGCTAATGAAAATAGATTCCGCTGGGATATAAATTCATGTCCTATGACATGCGACAAGCTAAGTGATGGTATAAGACTATTTGCCAAGGATTTAAGCGCTCTAAAGGGCTTCATGGCAAAGAAACTCGAGATGTAGGGGTTGATATAGAGATGAATAAACCAAGAATTGTGTTGTTTGCCTTAGGCAGACCTTTATTTGATGTTGAATTTGCGGAAGCACAGGTTCGCAAAGCGTTGGAAAATTTGCAAAACTTACCCATCGAGATCGTCCAAAAAGAGGGAATTTTATTTGACGAAGCAGAAGTCGATATCGCCATCAACGAGATGGAGGACAGAGACAACATCGATGCAGTCCTCATATTGCAAGCGACATTTTCGGATGCCAGCATAACGAAGAAGATAGCGAGCATGATCGATGCTCCGATAATACTCTGGTCATTCCCGGAACCAAGACTTGAGGACGATTGAAGACCAACAGTTTTTGCGGCGTAAATCTGGCCTGTCACGTGCTGAGCAGAGAAGGAAAAAAATACTTCTTTGTCCACGGAGATGGCAGTGACAGCTCCATACCACCGGAAATTAATGGAATAGTCAGAGGGTCTTATTCCGTCAAAAAGGTAAAAGGCGGAAAGATTTTAGCTGTGGGCGATTTTCCTGGAGGGTTTGACAGTTGTGACTATAGCGCCGAAGAGCTGGCAGAAATATTTAATATCGAGATAGTCCCCAGGGATATTGGGGGATTTTTGTCCGACGTTGCGAAGGTGCCGAATGATGACGCGAGTAGGTTTTTTAATAAAATCAAGCCCATGTACGAAAACTTGGAAGAGCACGATTTTGAAACAACTCTAAAAACTTTGAAGGTATATCTTCATACAAAGCAGATGGTGGAAAGGGAAGGTTTTTTGGGTATTGCCATGAGGTGTTGGCCGGAATTCTTCACAGAATTTGGGGCGTCAGCCTGTGGAGCTTATTCATTTTTGGGGGAAGATCTCATTCCAGCAGGTTGTGAAAGGGATGTTTTTGGAGTTCTTACGAGTCTGACCTTGCAAAATATAGGAAATGACAAGGTATTTAATACAGACATCGTGGAGGTCTCATACACTGACGATTCTGCAGTCTTGTGGCACTGCGGCCAAGCTCCCATATCCATGGCAAAAGAGGATAAGATAAGGGCAACACTTCACAGCAACAGGAAAAAACCACTACTAAACGAATTCACCCTAAAGCCGGGCTACATCACCATAGCAAGGCTAAGCAGAGGAAATAACAGGTTGAAAATGATCTTAACGGGAGGCGAGATACTTGACCGCCCATTGCCATTCTCTGGGACCTCTGGAGTTGTGAGATTTGATAAACCGTGCAAGACGACGATAGAGTTTCTCCTGAATGAGGGGTTAGAACATCACGTGTCGATAGTGTATGGAGATCACAAAAATGGTGTGAAAACATTTGCAAAGCTGATGGACATAGATTTGCTGGAGATATAGCCCTTTTGCTTCTCCATTTACAGTTTTTGGGGAATGTCTTTGAAAAATATCTGGAATAGTCCGCAAAGATTGTAGGCTTGTTTATACATGTCTTGCGGACTACGCCCCCGGTTTGACATCGGTGCTGGGTCGTTCGTTCTTTTTTTTGATTGTGTAATGCTTATGAATTGATATATAATCTTAGACTGGTGGTCTGTCCTTCAATGGTCTTTCGGATAAATAAATATGCGTAGGTGATGTTATGTTTTTTTCACGAGGCAAAAAAGATAAAACCTCAGGCAATGCCAGCAAAGTTTTCAAGAGCTTTAACTACTTTCTTCACGACGATACGACAGCTGCTGTGAGAGAATTAAAGGACATTGCGGCAAACAGCAGCAGTGAGCATCTGGATACATACCTAACCCTCGGAACTATTCTGCGAAAAAAAGGGGACTTTCTCAGGGCCATACAGATACATGAAAGTTTGCTGAGCAGAAATACGGCGAATAGAGATGAGATCACCCCGGTTATAGAAGAGCTTATCGCTTCCTACGTCAGCGTTGGAAGTGCACAAAAGGCGATACACTACATACACATGCTCGCACATGAGCACAATACCGAGAAATACCTAAAGTTGTTGGCTTCCCTCCACATGCAACAGGAAGATTTTGATCATGCCACAAAATATCTTGGGAAACTATACAAACAGAATGAAGCAAAGTACGGCAAAATCTTGAGTTATTGTTACGTATTAAAAGCGATGAAGAATGAACACACGATACAAAAAGACCTCTATGCGGCGTTAAAGTATTATCCGAACAACCATAAGGGGCTATTCCTCCTTGCAGAGGAATATCAGAAGACAGGAAAGAAGAGCAAACTGTTCCAGACACTGGAAACTATACTGAAAAATGAGCTCGTATATTCTGCGTCCGATATGGATTACATCTACGAGATGTACACTATTCACAATAAACAGGATGAACTTTACCAGCTTGTCAGCGAACTAAATTCAAAAGAGGAGGTCAAAAATCCTTTTTACGCCGTATGGCTGGCAGAATATTACAATGAAAAAAATACAGAGGAGAGCCGTGTCAAAAGCCTGTCCACACTAAAAGATTTCATAACCCATAAAAAAGTATCGACCATTGTGGCAAAAAAATATGGGGAACTTTCCATGGACGATGTTTTGGTCAAATATGCGGAGAAAAAAGCTCCTTATATCTGTGCAAAGTGTGGCGCAACATACGCTCTGTACGCTTTTCAGTGCGCAAGTTGTAAAGACTATGAGGTCATAGCTCCACATTAAGTCTGTTTTGTGATCAGGCTTGAGTGTAGCCAAGAACGGTTCAGCCTATAACGGGCTCAGTCAATAAAGTTGGGATTTTGAGAGGTAAGTGTTGAAAAAAATCACCCCTATGATGCAACAATTTTTTGACATAAAGAAAGATTATCCTGACAGCATACTCTTCTTTCGCATGGGGGATTTTTATGAAATGTTTGGTGATGACGCCGTTATTGCATCCAAAATCTTGAATATTGCCCTCACCAGCCGCAATAAATCAAATGACACGGAACCGATGTGCGGCATACCGTACCACTCCTACAAATCATACCTCATTAAACTGTTGAAAGAGGGACAAAAAGTTGCCATATGCGAACAGCTGGAAAACCCAGCTGATGCCAAGGGGCTGGTAAAAAGGGGCGTCACGAGGGTCGTCACACCCTCTACTGCCATTGAGGAGGAGTTTGGCGATACGACAGAGAACAACTTCTTGATGTCTGCATATCACGATAACGGCACATTTTACATATGCTGCGCCGATGCATCCACAGGAGACATCTATCTTCAGGAAGCAAAAGGCATTGACAAACTACAAAATATTGCAGAGCAGCTGCACATAAAGGAAGCCGCCTCCAACATAAATCTGGACTTCTTCCCGAGCTCCATGTTGCGTATAATTAAAACCCAAGCGATCAACACGGCGTTAAGGGTTGTCTTAAATAGACTGCAAAGTACATCCATAAGGTCTCTGGGCATAGATAACGAAGGATATGTACATGCTCTTTTTCAAGTGTTTGAATACCTTGATGAAATAATGCTTGATGCGGAGTTTAAGCGCCCTGTGCTTATCAATCCTACGGATCGCCTCGTCATAGACAGCGTTGCTGCCAGCAAATTAGAGCTTGTGACAAATAGTGACTTAGGCACCAACAACACTCTGTTTTCTGTGTTAAATTTTTGTAAAACGGGCATGGGGAGCAGACTTCTAAGGCGAAATATCCTCTACCCCCTACAGGATGCAAAAAAGATCAACAAACGATTGGATATAGTAGAAGCCCTGATAAGACACAAGAACGTGCTGCCGGAAATATCTAACATTTTGAAGAATATCCACGATATAGACAGAATTTTTGTCAGGATCAATACCAATCGCAGCAACCCGAGGGATTTAGTTTGGCTCAAAAATTCCTTGCACAGCCTGCCTATGTTGCAGAAAATACTTGTGAATCTGGAAGAAGGGCTCCTGTCGGAGCTCACCACAAAATTTTCCAAAAGTTCACAGATTTACGAGCTTCTGGAGCAAAGCATATGCGACGAACCATCCTTAAATTTGAAGGAAGGCAATATCGTAAAGCTGGGTTATAACGCCACCGTGGATGAGCTGCGCGACATAAAGGATAATAGCCATAAAATCCTAAAGGAGATGGAGACGGACGAAAGAGAGAGCAGTGGAATAAATAACTTGCGCATAAACTACAACAAGGTGTTCGGCTACTATATAGAGGTCTCAAAGTCGAACCTTTCCAAGGTTCCGAAACATTATGAGCGGAAACAAACCTGGTAAATAACGAACGTTTCGTAACAGAAAAGTTGAAAGAGCTGGAGAGTAAAATTTTAGATGCCGAAGAGAGGCTCTATGGTGTAGAGTACGAAATTTTTTGCAAGGTGCGGGAAGAGTTGCTCACCTTTGGCTCTCTGATCAGAGAGCTTTCTGAAAAGACGGCAGAAATAGATTTCTTTGTATCCTTGGCAAACGCGGCGTTGAAGTATAGGTACGTCCGCCCCATCGTTGATGATGATAACAAAATAAGCATCATGAAGGGACGACATCCGGTTGTAGAACACTCTGTCGAGGGGGATTTCGTATCGAATGATATCTATATGGATACGGAAGATGCTAGGCTTTTGGTTATCACAGGGCCGAACATGTCCGGCAAAAGCACATACATACGGATGACGGCGACGCTGGTTGTTATGAGTCATATCGGTTCGTACATTCCGGCAGATTATGCTAAAATAGGAGTTGTGGATAGGGTTTTTGCAAGGATAGGGGCTGGAGATAATCTATCCAGAGGAGAATCCACATTCATGGTTGAGATGGTTGAGGTGGCAAATATCCTGAATAATGCCACAAAAAAATCTCTGCTCATAATGGACGAAATAGGACGGGGTACCTCTACTTATGATGGAATATCCATAGCTTTTGCGGTGTCTGAATACGTCTTGTGCAGCTTAAAGTCCAAGACTATGTTGGCAACTCACTACCATGAGCTGACGGATCTCGTGACGGGTATTCACGGAGCTAAAAATTTGACGATCCAAGTAAAGGAGCACAACGGCAGCATAGCATTCACAAGAAAGATAACCGAAGGAAGTGCCGATAAAAGTTATGGTATATACGTCGCCCAGCTTGCGGGGTTGCCAAAAGAGATTATAGAGAGAGCAAACGAGATATTGCATCATTTAGAATTAAATAACAGTAACAATGCCCAAAATACCAGAGTGGTGCCAAAAGAGAGAATAGTGGAACATGTACTCGTGTTTGAAGATAGTGAAGCTGTGGAAAAGCTGAAAAACCTGGATATCAACAGCCTAACCCCCATTGAAGCGCTAAATGTTTTAAGCGAGCTAAAAGTTGTAGCAGAGAAGGAATGTGCGTCATGATAACATCTCAAGCTATTAGAGATAGTTTAAACCCGTATCTTAACGTATCTCTGTTTATCGGTGGCGTGCCGCTGTGGTTTCCTCTGATCTGCGCCATACAGCTTTACATCCAGGGCAAAGAAGGGCTATTGCCCCCTTTTATTCTCATCCTATCTATGATAATCGGGAGCAGAATGGTATTCCGCTCTCTGGTGAATGATAAAAAAATCACTCACACCGTACTTGTCACATCCCTGCAGTTTATATTCTCTATAATATTCACCTTAACTCTCACAGCACTGGTTATCATTGGTGAACTGATTTTTTTGAGCAAAGGCACCTCCGTCGATATTATCTTGCTGATTATCGCCTACGTAGGCATCATGTATGGTTTCAAAACTCTCTTTGCATATGAAGGCAAAATGCCGCCAACCTATGGTAGACTAATAATTAGTATTGCGTGGATCGTGGTGTTTTTTAACAAAGATTACGTCATATTGTGCGCCGTATTGACCTACGTCTACAATGCATATTATATGATATATAGGGAGCATTGCACTAAGAATAGAATGTCCTTTTATTATGATGAAAAGATTTAGTTGACTAAATATTTTAATGCTATATAGTGGTATTCTTCGGGGTGTGGTTTTGCCCGGCAAAATTTTTTATGTTAAGAGGTTTTATGAACAAATCTCAATTAATCGAGAGGTTATCGGAAGATACCGAGCTCACGGGAGAGCAGGTTAGCGAATTTTTAACGGCTCTGCAGGATACGATTGTGGAAACCGTCCACGATGGAGATATCGTTAAGATAAGCTCTTTTGGCACATTTGCTCCTCACAAGCTTCCGTCGAGGGTGATAAGGAGCATACAAGATGCTTCTCTGATTGTTACACCTGAAAAAGACACGGTAAAGTTTAAGCCTGGTTCAAAGCTCAAGGAGCCATTTGCGGTTAAAGCTGTGCCTGTCAAGAGAAAGCATGTTCAGATGCCTGAAGCGTCTGAGACGGTTGAGACGGTTCCTGCTAAAGAGAAATCGAAGAAGCCGCAGCTGATCATCGCTGTTGTTTTAGTCTTGGCCATAGGATTATTCGCTCTTAACCAATACATGCGGGACAAAAGCACAGGCGAGGACGCGATGGTCGTACCGGAGCCCGAAGTTGTGGTGGCAAGCGTTGAAGAAGTACCTCCGCCGATTGTGGAAGAAGTGCCGCCGGTCGTGGAGGAAACACCACCGGAACCGCCAATTGTGGAAGAAGTGCCGCCGGTCGAAGTTGAAGAGGAAATTAATATCATCGATCAGCTTTTCCTCGTGCATAATGAGCATGTCCAATCTTACATAGAGGATGATGTCTACATTATGTTGGTGTTTTTCAAGCCCTACGGCGTTGCGCTCACTTCTGACATGAAGAGTTCTATGCAGCCAGTGATGCAGCAGATATTTGAGCATAGTGAACACATAGACAGGATAATAGTGGAAGGGCACGCGGATGCTTCCGGAGATAAAGATGAAAATATTATGCTTTCGAGCCTCCGAGCAGAGAATGCGTACTACTACATTGAGCAGTACAGTCCTCAAATTGAATTTTTCATTGAGAATAAAGGGACTGTCGCCCCCATGGGTTCAAACGATACGACTGAGGGAAGATCTCTGAATAGAAGGGCCCAAGTGATGATATTTTTCAAGTAGTGATTCTGTTTATAGGTGTGCTGCTTGCGGCTAGCTTTAGCAGCTTCCTTTTAATAGGATTGGCAAGAGAGTTCATTTAAAAAGTTTAGAGAATTTGTCGAAGCCCCCGGATTTTCGGGGGCTTTTTATGTGGGGCAAGTGTTGCCTTGTGTACTTTATGCACATATCATTTCCAGGCCTTGACAAAGTATCTGCCGGCTAAAGAGCTGTCCCTCAGGTCTTCCTCTCCGTCGATTATCTGTATATTTTTGAACCCTCCCTGAAGGAGGAGGTCATGTATAGTTTCTTTGCTATAGGCCCTTTCAAACACGACGGAACTATTCCTTTCCCAGCATTTTTCATCAATCGGATTAAATACCGTTACTTCATAACGCGCGATCTTGTTGAGCTTATTGTAGGAAAATGACACGATACTCACCACATCATCTTCAACAAACGTGAGGTCTTTATCATCGTCGCTGTCATATGCGCTCTCTTCATTCGCATCAAAGAAGATAACCCCGTTATCCTTGAGATTGAAGTATGCATTCTCAAATACCTGTAGCATATCCCTATTATCCGTAAAATGGTTTACACTGTCAAACATGCATATAATGGCATCGTAGGTCTCTTTTCTATGAAAAGCGAGGACGTCACTATGCACAAAGCACCCGCCCTTAACATTTTCTTTAGCAAACTGCAACATGGCTTTTGAGTTATCCACACCGGTAACGTCAAATCCATCCTCGCTCAAGAGCTTGCAAATATCCCCGGTGCCGCAGCACATATCCAGTATTTTGCCATTTTTCCGAATATCCCTTAAAAAAAGATTCTGCATAATGCCGTAAAACTTTTCAGGAACGTCCAAAGTCCAATGTCTGCTATACACATCCGCAAATATATCGTAAGGAGATTTCATATCAGAAAATTGTTACTACAAATTATTTGACTTATCAAGGATAAATAATCATAATTTAGCCTGGAAGGTCAGGAATAAAGCTTTAAAGGCAAAGTAATTGAAGAATATACCAATACTTTTATCAAAGATCCAAGGCCCTGCAAACTTAGGTTTGATAATGCGAGCGATGGCGAATACGGGCTTTAAGGAAGTTCGGTTCACTGGTGAGTTGAACGGAGACGAGTTTGATGTCAAGCGATATGCCTTGAAAAGCTCGGCGATGACAGTTGTTAAGAAGATGCCTTCCTCGCAGAAATGACTTCGGATCTACACACGGTGGTGGGTCTTACTACAAAAACCCCGTGGATGGACAATAAAAACGTTCTTTACAGCGATTTTGTCAATCTGGTAAGGGATGAGATGAGTGCGGGGAAAAGAGTCGGTCTTCTATTCGGAAACGAAGAAGCCGGACTCTCAAACTCAGAACTGGCCAGATGCACGTACAGATTATCGCTGCCAACAAATAAATCCTTCACAAGCCTAAACATCGCCCAAGCAGCCATGATAGTTATGTGGCAAATTCACACCAATCTTCTCGATAAGGACGATCTGAATATTGATGCAAAAGTAGAAATAGCGACCAATAAAAATAAAGAGCTGCTCTTAGGCAAATTGCAGGACTTGTTAATAACCATAAACTATCTAAAAGCCCAAAATAGAGAGCGGATGTGGGAAGAAATGCTTAACGCACTTCAACACAAAAGCATAAATGAAAGAGAGCTAAACATATGTACAGGCATGATATCCAAGTGTCTGGCGTACATAGAAAGCTTGAAGGAAGATATCAAACATGGAAAATGAAATATTTATATATATTATTCTAGTACTTGGCGGATGCTTTGCCGGCTTTATCAATGCTTTAGCCGGTGGAGGTTCATTCTTGACCGTTCCCCTACTGATATTTGCAGGTCTTCCGCCAAACATCGCCAATGCCACAAATAGGCTCGCCGTAGTTATGCAAAATATCTCTGCGCTGACGAGATATCATTCTTCAGGGTATCTGCCCGTCAAGTTTTCTGTGTGGGTATCGATACCGGCGGTTATCGGAGCGCTTTTTGGGGCATATATTGCCACCGTAATATCTGACGAAGGGTTTAAGAATCTGTTTGCAATAATCATGATCTTGATAAGCTTAAACTCCATACTAAACAGACCGCTCAACTCCATAAAAAAACTTTTTAGCAAAGAAAAAGGGGAAAAAGAATCTGATAATAATGCAAAAATAGACGAATTGCAGATATTCACTGGAGATACCCAAAGGCCCATTCATTTTGTCGTATTTTTCTTCATAGGACTTTATGCAGGATTTATACAAGCGGGAGTGGGTTTCTTAGTTCTCGGTGGTCTGGCCATGCTGGGAATGGATCTTGTGAGAGGAAACGCCGTCAAAATATTCGTAATATTCATGACAACCCTTATATCTCTCCTATTCTTTATGTATCACGGAATGGTACTCTACTCCTACGGCTTGATCTTAGGCACGGGAAGCATGATAGGCGGATATGTCGGCGCGGGCCTGGCTATCAAAAAAGGGACAAAGTTTATTAAACTATTCGTAACTATTGCAATCATCACATTTGCAATAGTCCTCATCCTGACGTGAGATAGATGAACTCTTGCCCGAGCATCCATTAAAAGATTTTGAACGCAGTGGAAAAAGCTCTCTAAGAGAAGAAGATAGATACGCTTATTGTTGCAACCTGTGAAGAAGCATTATGCGCCGATATAGCCTTAAAGGTAACCACACACCCTAGCCCACTATCTTGGTACATTTCATCTTTTTTATAAAAAGTAGAGATCTTCAGCGCAATAAGTTGCGCAATGCTATATTCTTTCACACTTTTATTGTGCAAAAGATGCATACTCTTCAGCAGAGCAATAAAAAAAAACCTTATATATCAATAAGTTACACGATGCCAATTGTTTGGCACACATCCTGCTCTATAACAAAACATAAAAAAAATATAAAGGAGACAAATCGTATGAAAAAATTATTGGCAGTAATCGGTATTATCAGCCTTTTTGGAGCGTACGCGTATGCGGAATCCGGCTTTGGCTTAGACAGTGATGGCAAGGGCAAAAGGGGCAAATACAACAGTTGCGAGCAGCAAGATAATTTTGCAGCGCTAACTGAGGAAGAAGCCACTCTGAAGGTGGAAGAATTTATTTCTAACAACTTCAAAGGCTACAGCCTCAGTGGCAGCCCTGAAGTCAAAACTGGCAAAAGGGGCAGCGCCTATATCTTTCCCGCCACTGATGCAGCTGGAAATGAATTTTACTTCGCGGCACATCCAAAAGGTGGCGTGAAGGGCCCTATATCCAAAGCGCAGTTTGAAGCTATGGCTGAGAAAAAGGAACAGAAAAAACAAGAGCGTGAAAATAGGAAAAATAACGACACGCAGTAAATAAAAAATTATTTTATAGAGGGAGCTACATAATAACTCCCTCCATTTATTTATTTATTTATTTTATTCCAAGGGGAAAAACTGATGAAAACTTTTATTATTGACCTACTACTTTGGCTGCTTCTACTATTCCTTCTGACCGCATTTTTATCCCTGTAACCACGCCAGTGTAAGCCCCAGCGACAGCACAGCCTTCGCTGGGGTTTACGATCAATTAAAATGGTTTAAAATATCATTGAGATAGATAACTCCATCAAAACCATCTATCTCTCCGCTGATGATACTTCCCTTCTCGCCCGACTCAGCTCCTAAGCAAGTGACCACTATATCAGCTTGCCCCAAATCTTCATCCACGGTGTATGGATTCACGGTAGCCAAGACATTTGTCCCAGCTCTTTTTGCAGCGGTTACGCCTATGTGCGAATCCTCCACAACTAAGCATTCAGAAGCTTCAATCCCCACCCTGTCGAGACCGGTTTGATATATTTCAGGGTCAGGTTTCTTTTTGTTTACCATATCTCCTGCAAGGATAAAGTCAAACTTTATATCGGATAAAAACTTCTCGGAGATTAGGCTAGCGACCCTTTCGTTAGAAGTGGTACAGATACCGATATGCAACCCCTTATTCTGTATCTCCTTCATAAACCTGAGCACACCTGGGCGCAAAGGCAACTCGCCACCCTCTAGCATCTCCAAAAATATGTCAGTTTTCCTCTTGTGCAACTTAGGCACCAGAGTATCCACACTCTCCGGAAGCTTCACATTATTGGTCTCAAAAAAATGTTTCATCCGCTCCTTTCCACCACCAACCTGCAACAACTTGTGGTACCCATCAACACTCCATGACGCATCTATGCCAAACTCCTCGAAGACTTTGTTAAAAGCAACCCGATGTCCATCCTTTTCAGTGTCTATGATTACTCCATCTTGATCAAAAAATACCGCCTTAATAGCCATTGTCCCCTCCTCATCTATCTTAACAAAAGGATAGTCGTATTGCATCAGAGTATCACAGGGTCTATGCCTTGCCAGCACAACCCAAAAGATCAATAAACCTCTCAATGCTCTGCACTATCTTCCCTCTTACATACTTATCAATCTTTCCCGGATTATATTCATCCCTATGTCCGTCTATGTACTCATAAGTTGCATCGATCAGGACTCTCTTCAGCTCTGTTGAAACATTAAACTTTGCTCCACCTGCAGACACCAACCTCTTAACGACATCATCGCTTAGCCCCGTTCCCCCATGTATGACAAGAGCTGATCTGTAGGCGTCGCCATTCACTATTTGTGCAATCTTTTCAAACCTGTCAAAATCCACATTGGGTTCTCCCTTGTAAACTCCATGCGCTGTGCCGATAGCGGGAGCAAAAAGATCTACCCCGGTCTTTGAAACAAACTCAAGCGCCTCATCAGGATCACACAATCTCGCCTCGTCTTCGTCGACGACGAGTTCATCCTCAACACCCAAGACCCTGCCTAATTCGCCTTCAACGGTAATGTCACCCTTATCTCTGCAATAATCTACAACACCCTTTGTAATCTCGATATTTTTATCAAGCTCATTATGGGATGCATCGATCATGATATTTGTATATCCTGCATCGGCACAACGGATGCATAAGTCCACATCCTCACAGTGATCAAGATGCAGGCAAACAGGGATATCTACCCCTCTTGCTATGGCCTTATAAGCGGACGCAATGACCTCAGGGCCGATAAACTTCACGGGGGAGACGGATGTCTGTATAATGACGGGAGATCGCTTGTTATGCGCAGCCTCCACAACAGCTTCCATCTGCAAAATGTTCGTAATGTTGAATGCCCCGACAGC
This sequence comes from Tubiluchus corallicola, assembly GCA_030141605.1. Lineage (NCBI taxonomy): Eukaryota > Metazoa > Priapulida > Priapulimorpha > Priapulimorphida > Tubiluchidae > Tubiluchus > Tubiluchus corallicola. The sequence continues at coordinate 25,964 of JAQGDQ010002420.1, forward strand.
ATAGCCACCTAGGCTAGCCTTTCTTAACATCTCTCTTGCGTTCTCTATCATTACAGAAGACCTCCTGATTACAATCTACCTAAGAGCGTCGAGACCCAAAATAGCCGCACCCCTCTCCGCAGTCTCGCCGATATCCACAAACTCATACCCAGCACCAAAAACTTCCCTTTTAAGATCCGTGTAAGGAGCAACAGCACCGCCGCCAACGTGGAATATATCCCTCTTCAGCTGAATCTCTTCTTCCCAAATCGGAATGATTTCCGCCTGAAATTTGATATTGTTGTAAAAGATAGAGTAAAGAAAATCTTCTCTGGAACTGTCGAGAGTAACGCCGTCAAAAGAAGCGGTAACCTGCTCCATTTTGTGCCTATCTCCGCTCAGGTAAGGTTTGAATACAATATCGCCACTACGATCTTTGAGAACGTTAATGACATATTCGTTGTAAAACTCTTTTTCGCTCATATCCAGGCAGAATGTCCTGCGAAACCACTCAATGGACGCCCCGCCAGCTCCAAGAGTCCTCATAGCGAGCCAGAGACCCTTGTAGGCGTGTGTCCTAAGTAGATGCTTCTCATGCGCAAACGGCTTGTCAGTACAGACAAGCAGAATTTCCACGGTGCCCGAAGTGTTTAACATCACTCCAGGTTCCTTTATTCCAGCGCCAGTGACAGCGCAAACCGTGTCATTAGCCCCAATAACTACGGGCAAACCACTCGTCAAGCCGAGCTGTCTAGCTATATCGCTCTTAAGATATCCGCATACGTCCGTGCAATCCACAATTTCCGGTAAATCATCTCTGGAAATACCCGCTGCAGAAAGAAGATAATCGCTCCATCCACCATAACTCGTAGTCTCGTACAGACCAGAAAAGGATGTGTTGGTGGGTTCAGCCACAAAGTTGCCCGTGAGCTTCCTCACAAAAAAGGTAGACACAGGACCAAAAATCATGTCATCGGCAATCTCCGGCATATTCCTCTTGAACCACATCATACTGGTGACTGTGATCCCCCCGGGAATTGGTAGATTGCCCGTGATTGCTCGGCACTTCTCAGACCCGACGTTATCAATAATAGATTGAGCCTCTGCAGCGCTGCGACGATCAAGGTGAGCAACTATGGGAGCAAGAGCCTCGCCATCCTTTCTGCTCATGACCATCAAGGACAGAAGACTGGAAAAAGATAATACATCCACATCAAGTTTATTTTCAAGTTGGTCACAAGCTGTAACAAAGGCTGACCACAGAACACCCTCGTCCATCTCAACCCTGTTCTTGCCTGCGGAATAAAAGCTCTTCTCATACGGAACCTTTACCCTCTCCAAGGTATTTAGTTCCTCATCAAAAATGGAAGCTTTGAGAGACTGTGTCCCGATGTCAACCGCCAAAACCTTTTTCATACAAAAATCCCCCAGCGTCTTTACATGCAAATGTAGTAATCACATGTAAATCCATCCATTGAAAACCCATTCAGGTCTTCTTCCTTCTAAAACATCCACCATGCCCCGAACACTGTGCTCTGCCATCCGATACCTACACTCAACAGTCAATGCGGCAGAATGAGGCGTCATTATTACTCTATCAAACTTTAATAGGGGATTATCTTCCCTAATAGGTTCCTCACTAAAGACGTCCAGACAAACATTTCTGAATCGTCCCTTTGTAAGTTCATTACAAAGAGCCTCTTCATCTATCACTCTTCCCCTTGCAACGTTGAGTATAATAGCATCATCCTTCATGGCCTTTAAAAAATCCTCTCCAACTATGCCTTTCGTAGAATCGGTCAAGGGCATATGGATAGACAACACATCCATCTCACCAAGTTTGCTGTATAGATTGCTGCACAGCACGACCCCATCCTCGACATCACTTTCGGACAAAAAAGGGTCGTAAGCATACACATTCATGCCCAAAAAACGGGCAAACTTGCCCAGACTGCGCCCTATCCTGCCATATCCCAAGATATAGATGTTTTTACCAAAAACATCATAAGCTCCCGCATCGTTTCGGATATCCCAGTTCAAATGCCTAACCTCGCGATCAAGCATCTTCATATTCTTAAAAGCCATCATTAAAAAAGCTATGACGTGCTCCGCAACCGAGGAGTAATTCGCCTCAGGAGTGTAGCAAACAGGAATCTTCCTTTCGCTGGCAGCATCAACATCCACATTGTCAACACCAACCCCCGTCCGGGTGATAACCTTCAGACTATCAGCACCCATGATGGTATCTCTGCTGAGATTAGTATTCGTGCGAACGAGAATCCCCTCACAACCCTCAATATATTCCCTCACCACAGACTCATGGGGAGAAGGGGGTAAAACGACCTCAAACTTTCCCTTCAGGTATTCAATCAAAGGCTCAGGTATCGCCTGGGCAAGCATGATTTTTTTCATAATAGGCTGTTCACTCTAAACAGCTCTTCAATATCGGCATATTCTTGAGCCGATACGGGCAAAAGAGGCAACCTGGGAACGCCTGCTTGTATCCCATAATATTCATTGCAGCTTTAACCCCCGCAACGCCGCCCTTTCCGAAACACGCTGGTTCAGCATGTATATAAAGAAGTGCAGATCAAGGCCCCTCTTGGCATCTCCGTCCAGAAAGCTTCATAAAGCCGCAGCGATCAGCATATAGTTTGCAAGGGAGATTATTCCACCGCTTGCGCCGTAGCTAAGACCTGTGTAAAAAAAGTTTGCAGAGCCTGCCAACAGATGAAAATCGTCAGCCTCTCTGAGGCACTCAAGATAAGACATCAAACCAGAAGTAGAGCTATCCTTCATCCCGACAATATTGGGATGCTCGGCAAGCTTTGCCACCACAGACGGGCTAACTGACACATTTGAGCAAAAACCTGGAGCGTTGTATATGAGCAAAGGTATAGGCGACTTATCTCCAAGATCTGAATAGTATTTTAACAAAACATCATCACTCATGCTCTTAGAAAAATAATGAGGCGGCAACACACTGATGAAATCCACATTAAATTCGGACACCTTCTTGATAAATTCAAAAGTCTCGTGCAGAGATTCCCGACTTGCGCCAACCATCAAGACCTTATCACCCTTCTTTTCGCTAAATACTCTAACGACAGACAGCTGCTCACCCTCAGACAGGCTCATAAATTCACCATTGCTCCCCAATGCCAAATAACCCCTCAGACTCGACCCGCTCATCTTTTCCAAATTGTATTCAAGCCAATCAAGCCGCAACTCTTCGTTGTGAAAAGGAGAAACCAACGGAGCAAATACCCCGGACAGCAAATTTTCAAGCATAATAAACCTCAAACGAATGTTGTACAACCAACAAAAATCGTCTCCCATCCTACAACAAAACCAGCCCCATGTCAAACAATTATACAAAACACCCCATACGCTCCAAATTACTGCACAGCCCCTTATTATGGACTGCTTGAAGGCATCTCAAGTGCCAATTACAGATACAGGACAATAATCTCTCACGGCAAACAAACACTCAAACTTGTGCAAATTTACGACTAGAAAGCACTCCTAACATAATGATGTTGTATTTTCTCTAAAAAGTATTGACAAGTAACATAAGGTTTTGCATAATGCCGCAGCAATGTAGAAATAGTTTGTCAAGGAGGAAATAGACAAATGACTAGAAAAATTTTGATGTTAGCTGCCATATTGTTGGTCCCTACCATGGGTTATGGGAAAACATTGAATTGGAAGTTCGCCGATGTGTTGCCCGATGATCATCCGTCGGTGATTGCGAACAACCACTTCGCAGATTTAGTCAGAAGCGAGACTGACGGTAGAATCAATATACAGGTTTTCAATAACTCCGTTCTAGGAAATGAAAAAACATCCATAGAGCAGGTGCAGTTTGGGAGCATTCAGTTTACACGTGTCAGCTTGGCACCCATGACACAGTTTTCCAAAAAACTTAGCGTCTTGATGTTGCCATACCTTTATGACGATGAAAAACATATGTTCAGGGTATTGGACGGGCCGATAGGTGATGAGTTTCTGGAAAGTATGACAAATAAAAATATACTAGGTATTGCATGGATTGATGCAGGATCGAGAAACTTTTACAATTCTGTCAAGGAGATCAAGACACCGGAAGATCTAAGGGGGATGAAGATCAGGGTGCAACAATCTGACATCATGGTAGATCTGGTGAAGGCTCTTGGGGCTTCACCCGTTCCGATGAGTCACGGGGAAGTTTACAGCGCTATGCAGACAGGTGTCATCGACGGCGCTGAAAACAACTGGTCGACCTATAGGACGACTAGCCATTACGAAGTTGCAAAGTACATCTCGACAGACGGTCACGCAAGAGTGCCCGAAATGATCATAATGAGCTACAAAGCGTACAATTCTCTGAGTGACGCAGACAAAAAGATCATCAAAGAATCAGCTCGCAAGGCGGGGCTTCTTCAGAGAGAATTGTGGCAAGAAGCACAAAAAGAGGCAGAAAAAATCGTCAGGGACAATGGAAACATAGTGACGATAATAGAAGACGTGGGACCTTTCCAAGAAAAGGTTGGACCACTCTACAAAAAATACGGAAAAGGGAATGAAGAACTCTTAAAGAGAATATTGGAAACGGAATAAGCACCAAATCGAGGGGTACCCCCATTTTGCACAAAACTGAGGGGTGCCCCCATTTTCCAAAAGATCACGAAGAAAAAGAAAACGCAGCATTTTGCGTTCCCATCTCAGAACAGTCAGTCCTGACCCTACACCAGTCTTGGCAAGTCCTTTGAAGATTGCGGCGCTTATCTCTAAGCAGCTTCGGGTGCGGTTATTCCAAGCCTACCGGAGGCATGCATATTTTAGAAACTATTGACTCCTCAAGCATATTCTCTCTAGCCCCTCTTAGGATAGATGAGGACAATATCTCCTTGATGTTGGCTATCGCTATGCGGTTGCTTCTGCGGACGTTATGAGTAAGATTTTCCAGATACTGGTCAAGTTCTGAATCGCTGCCCACATAATTTACCAATCCGATATTCAGGGCAGTCCCAGCATCAATCATGCTGCCGCTAAACATCATCTCCATGGCTTTTGGATATCCGATCCTTGCAGGGAGCCTTCTCAGCCCCCCCCAGTTTGGAACCAGACCCAGGCCAACCCCACACATGCCAAACCTCGCCTTATCATTTGATACGATAAAGTCGCAAGCAAGCGCCAACTCCAAACCTCCACCCAAGGTTAAGCCCCTTGTAACTGCCACTATCGGAATTGAGAGTTTTGCAAATTTGTTGAACACTCTATGCCCTTTAAAGACCCAATCGTCTACAATATCGCTGTAACCGTCTTTGCTCCCCTCCTCTGTCCCGCCAAGACCAGCATCCACCAAAAAATATTTTTCAGAACTACTACAGACAATAAGTAGCCTAATTTTATCCGTTTCCACACTCTCAATCACGCCTTCCGTGATCCCTAAGACATTTAAGTCAAGAAGGCATTCATCCCCAGTGCTCGGAGGGTTGAACGTAATGTAACCAACTTCATTTTCGATTCGATAGTCAACAGTAGTAGTGCCCATATAGATACAACCTCACAATAGTACTTATGAAGTATTGTATAGGAAACAATGGATATTTTTCAACAGCAACTTTGCATAAACTAGCACAACCTCTGCTTTAAAAAACCTCGTTTTGTTTATATGCGGAACTTGTTGACAACTACTGGCAACGTGTGTACAATCGACTGCAACTTTGGAACCTATAAGGGGGTATTTTGTAATGACATTAAAGAAAATATTTTTAGTGATGACGGTGTTGCTGCTTTCTTCTGCGGCATATAGCAAAACATTGAATTGGAAACTTGCAGAGGTGCATCCTGATGGATACCCTACGGTGGTAGCTGTCCAGCACTTTGCTGAAGTGGTTAAGGATAAAACCGATGGCAGGATCAATATACAGGTTTACAACAACTCTGTCCTTGGGGATGAAAAAGCGATCATAGAACAGGTACAGTTTGGCGGCATACAGCTTGCACGAGTTAGCTTGTCACCTATGACGCAGTTTTCCAGTAAGCTGAACGTACTCATGCTGCCTTACCTCTATGACGACACAGACCATATGTTCAGGGTACTAGACAGCCCCATTGGGGACGAATTTTTAGAGAGCATGACTCGCAAAAACCTGCTCGGTCTGTCTTGGTTTGACGCAGGTTCGAGAAACTTTTACAACACGTCCAGAGAGATAAAAACCCCTGAAGATATGAAAGGTCTAAAGATCAGAGTGCAGCCATCTGACATTATGATAGACCTTGTGAGGGCTCTCGGTGCTTCGCCCACGCCTATGGGATATAGCGAAGTTTATAGCGCCCTGCAAACCGGAGTCATTGATGGAGCCGAAAACAACTGGTCAAGCTATCAGACTACAAGCCATTACGAGGTTGCAAAATATTTCACGACGGATGGCCACACAAGGGTCCCTGAAATGATCATAATTAACTACAAGGCCTATCAGTCTGTATCTGCCGAAGATCAAAAGGTATTGAAAGAGGCAGCTTATGAAGCGGCACTGTTGGAGAGGGAATTGTGGCAAAAAGCGGAAAGTGATGCAGAAGCTATAGTGCGTGAAAGTGGGAGCATAATTACCGTGATAGAAGATGTTGAACCTTTCCAAGAAAAGGTTAAGCCCCTCTATGAAAAGTATGGTAAGGGGAATGAAAAGCTGCTGGAAAGAATCTTAGCGGTAGAATAGGTTTGATCTCTTCTTTGAGCTAATTTAGGGTAAAGGTGCAAGGTGGCGTGTTTGTTGCTTTGCACCTTGTGCTCTGTATCATCAAAAAAAACTATTCAAAATAATTTTATCGGAGTTGCGTCATGCGTTTAGTGATAGTGGACAAGGTTGCGACCTTCACAGAGAGGATCTTTGTGGGGCTTGCGGTGGTTATGCTTGTCGTAATGATTATTACCATCACGTTTCAGGTATTCACGAGATACACACTTAACTTTACTCCAAAATGGTCTGAACAGCTGTCCCTTCTCTGTATGGTGTGGTTTAGCTTCATCGGGATGGCCTTGGGTGTGAAAAAGGGTTCGCATATATGCTTGGAGTTTTTTGTATCCAAGCTCCCTGAAAAGGGGAGGAAGATAACTGCATTTGCCGTGCATCTCCTTACATGCGGTTTTGGAGTGTTTTTGTTGGTCTATGGGAGCATCCTCGCAAATTATGCCAAGTACTCGACAATCCCAGGCTTGCATGTGCCGACATCTTTTCTTTATGCCATGGTACCCGTGTCAGGATTTATGATGATCCTCTACACAATACCGAAAATACTTGGGGGGGAAACAAAATGATCCAAGGGGACGCAATCGCAATACTATTTACATCATTTTTCTTAATGCTGATATTCAGAGTTCCTATAGCGTTCGTTTTGGGTATATCTTCTCTGATCACGGCCATTTACGTGGGTATTCCACCCGTAGCTATTGCCCAACAGATGGTGCAAGGCGTGAATTCATTTTCCCTCATGGCAATACCATTCTTTATCGTAGCCGGTGAGATAATGAGTACGGGGGGCATCAGTACAAAGCTTATCAACTTTGCAAACGTCGTCGTAGGGAGGCTACGGGGAGGACTGGCTCAAGTAAACATTCTTGCAAGTATGTTTTTTGGAGGCATTTCCGGTTCATCCGTCGCCGATACCTCATCCATAGGCTCCGTCATGATACCCATGATGGAAGAGAACGGATATGACAAAGATTTTGCTGTAAACGTCACCATTACATCCTCCACCCAAGGGATAATAATTCCACCTAGCCACAACGTTATTATCTATTCTGTATCAGCCGGAGGGTTGTCTGTGGGAGATCTTTTCTTGGGAGGAATAATTCCAGGGATCTTGCTGGGACTGTCGATAATGGTGTTGTCATATGTGATCGCCCTGAAAAGAAACTATCCTAGAGGGGAGAGAGTCCCGTTGAAGGAAGCTATCCGGGTTATCATAGACAGCTTTTTAGGACTTCTCACAGCCGTCATCATCGTTTTGGGTGTAATTTTGGGTGTAATGACTGCTACAGAATCTGCGGCAATTGCCACAGTTTACGCTTTTATCATCACATTTTTTGTATACAAAACTGTAAACCTCAAATCAGCAATAGGTATATTAAAAAGGTCACTTATTACCTTGTCTATAGTTATGTCAATTATTGCAGCCTCATCTGCTTTTGGCTACATGTTGTCAATCCTGAGAGTCCCCGCACTGATAACGGAAACCATGCTACAAATATCGGACAATAGGATAGTCATACTCTTGATAGTCAACCTGACGCTCTTGATGCTCGGCATGATTATGGATATGGCACCACTTATATTGATCACAACCCCGATACTTTTGCCAGTGGTAACCGCTGTCGGTATGGACCCTATACAGTTTGGAATAGTTATGATGCTAAACCTCGGTATAGGACTGCTCACACCTCCTGTGGGCACAACTCTATTTGTGGGGTGCTCGATAGGAAAGTTGCCTATGGAAAAAGCTGCAAGGGGCTTAATCCCATTTTATTTGGACTTGGTTGTGTACCTAATGGCGATAACCTTTGTACCGGCATTTACATTGTACCTGCCTGGTGCACTGAAATGATGTTAAGTTTTGGACAAGAGCAAAAAGGTTCAGCCTCATTTTATTTGGTCTTGGCTGCGTACCTAATGGTGGTAACCTTTGTATCGGCATTTACATTGTACTTATCTAGTGCATTGAAATGATGTTAAGTTTGGACAAGAGCAAGGACGAGGCCACAACAAAGCGACCTCGTCCCTGGTCTAGAGGGGCATAACATTAAACCTAATGTATATACAAAACGCAATGTCACATCTCCATGATACCTTTATCGAAAAATAATTCAAGATGTTTTTTCATCCAAAAGATAATTGGTGGCATTTTACCAGCATAGACTTACGAAAATAAAGCGCGTTTGGTGGAATTTTTATGATACTATTGAAATTATTGCTTATTTTGTTTATATATTTGAGTCATGTGTTTAGCTGTCAAAGGAATTTATGAAAGTTAGTATTACGCCCTTAGGCGGTCTCGGAGAGATAGGCATGAACATGTATGTCTACGAGACGAGCGGTTCTGCAATAGTAGTTGATGCCGGGGTAATGTTTGCGGACTCGTCTTATCCCGGTATCGACTATATGATCCCGGATCTATCCTACCTTGAAGAGATTAAGAACAAAGTTAAGGGTGTTGTCCTATCCCACGGACATGAAGACCACGTTGGGGCTTTGCCTTATGTGCTTAAGCGTGTAAACGTTCCCGTCTATCTACCAAAACTCGCCGCAAGAATAGTGAAACCAAAACTTGCAGAGCACAAGATAAGGGGCAATTTATCCATATACAACGAAGACACTTCATTGACGTTGGGCGATTTCAACATATCATTTCTTCAGGTTTTACATTCCATTCGCGATACGTTCGCTATTTATCTCAGATGCGGGAAGTTTAGCGCCTTGCACATATCCGATTTCAAGATGGAAGAGACTATGGGAAGACATACTTCAAAGATGATAAGCAAATTTGAAGAAATAGGTAAAAATGGTCTGACTTGCCTTTTATCAGACTCCACCAATGTGGACGTGGATGGCTTTTCTCATTCTGAGAAATCGATTATGGAAGGATTGAGAAAAGTTTTTAAAGAATGTAAAGGCAGAATATTCTTCACCACCTTCTCGTCAAACACGGAGAGACTGAACAACGTCATCAAGGTTGCAAAGGGTATGAAAAGAAAGGTTTGCGTGATGGGCTCTTCCGCTAGAAAACACTTGGATATAGCCAACAACATTAATTACATCAGTATCCCCAAAGGCTCAACCATATCTTTGACTGAAGCATTAAGTATGCCGTCGTCCCAGGTATGTTTTATAGTAACAGGCTCTCAAGGAGAGTCGAGTAGCTCTTTATTCAAGATAGTGTCGGGAGAGAGACGACAACTCAAGGTGGAAGAAGGGGACACATTTATATTGAGCTCCCGAACCATTCCGGGCAATGAAAAGAGTGTAGGACAGCTCATAAACAGCATATACTACCAAAAAGGAAAAGTAGTGGAGCAGTCTGATGAAAATAATATACACGTATCCGGGCACGCCACAAAAAAAGAACTAGAACTCCTGATGAATTTGAGCAAGCCCAGGTATCTTATTCCGATTCATGGGGAATACGTTCATGCCATGAAGCATATAGATTTGGCTGTTGAAAGGACATCTATACCGAGAGAGAACTGCTTTTTGGCGTCTACGGGGGAAAAACTCAACTTTGTGAATGACCTCTACGACAGCACCGAAAATGTCACCTGTGGCAAGCTGTACGTTGACTTGCGAGGGGGCTTTATCTATGATGAAGATGGCTTGAGAGAAAGGAAGCATTTGGCAAGAGATGGCATTGTCATCGTAAATTTCAAATTTGACCCACTGGCAATGACCTATACTGAACTGCCTGAGATAATCACTGCTGGATTTTCCCTGGAAACAAATACGATCATCGAATTGCAAAAGTTTTTGGTACACTCCCTTGACTCGATTGCAGAAGAGGCATATTCTGACAACGATGCGTTGAAAGATTGCCTAATGAAGCTGACGAAAAGATTTTTTAAAAAAAATATGGAAAGACGCCCAGCGGTCACTCCCATCATCTCTTTGCTGTACAAGATTAGGTTTTTTCTATAATTTTGCTCACTTGTCGCAAAGTTATACTTATTTCGTATTGAGGTTGTTTTTGATGAGCTTTTTGATGCGTTGTGGTTGGGTATTGTTCAGGGGGCTACGGAGTTTCTGCCGATCTCCAGCTCAGGACACTTGGTTATTGCTAAGAGTTTGATGAATAGTTTTCCATCACAGGACATATTTTTTGACATACTTCTCCATTTGTCGACCTCTCTCAGCATAATTATATTTTTCAGGCGTAGAATTTATAAGCTTTTCATAGGTTTTTTGGGAATATTTACAAGCAAATACTCCCTGGAATACTATGAGCAGAAAAGGTTTTTGTACGCACTTGTAATGGCATCTATTCCCACAGCCATTATAGGCTTCTTGATAAGCAAACATTCCTACAGCCTGTTTACGTACCCCACATTGACGGGCTATGCGCTGATAATAACATCAATACTTCTTGCATCTTCAGACAGGTTGAGAGGAGAAAACCGAGTTACGGCAAGCTCAGGTTTTTTGATAGGAATAGCCCAAGGGATAGCTGTAATCCCCGGTTTATCCCGCTCTGGTCTCACTATCTCAGCGGGCCTTTTCCTTGGGATATCTCGAAAGGAGATTGCAGAGTTTTCATTCCTGGCGTCATTGCCGGCAATATTTGGTGCAGCACTGTACGAATACACAAAAACTGACATAACACATTATCTGGATAACGCAATCGTATACGCAGCAGGCATGTGTGCCGCATTTATCACCGGCTTGCTTGCGATAGGCGTATTTATAATAGTATTAAAACGGGCAAAGATGATCTATTTTGCGACATATTGCCTAATATTGGGGATAATATCTGTCATATGGTTATGAATAAAAGAAATAAATTACTTATCGATACCCTTATAGTCATGGTCTCCTTTGTGATACTGTTTTGTCTTACCTCTTACGTGTCCTACTCCCCTTCTGACATCTCATTTAGCCACGTGGTGATCCCCCAGGACACCCAGGATACAAAAAATCTGTTCGGCAATACAGGGGCTTATTTTGCCGATATTTCCGGTGTATATTTGGGTTTTTCGGCCATATTCATACCACTTCTCATGATCAGAACGTGCTATATGCTCGTCTTGATAAGGAAAGGCACATTCAAAAATATACCCTTACTCATATTCCAATTGCTCTTAATATTTGTAATAGCTGCGTTGATGTCCGGAATGCTCGGCATATATGGAGGGAGTGATTATGTATTTAAGAGCAAACCGCTAGGCGGCATCTTTGGGGTACTGGCAAATGAATATCTGTCAGCTATTTTGGGTAAATTTGGCGGCAGTGTGACGCTATTCTTCCTTCTAGTAATCATCAGTGCGCTCTTCTTTTCACGATCGGTCTTTGAATGGATAGGTGCTTTTGTAAGGCCCTTGGACTTTATGGCATCCAAGCTTGCGTTCTGCATAGCGTTAGCGGGTAAGGCTGAGGAGCTTTTGAAGGCTTTAATCGACCACGCACATGCAGTATATCTGGAAACTAAGAATAAAATTGAAAATAGGAATACCGTTAAAGCAGTCGAGGATGAAAATAATGAAACTGTCGAGAATGAGGAAAAGCCTGTAATCGTACGAAGCTATGAACCTCAGGAAACCGTCTCCACGGTAATGCACAATGAAGGGGAAGAGATGTCAGATACTGAACCCCAAGAGGTTCAAACAGAAGCCGCGATGGATTACGGCACCACCCTAACTTATGACAGTGATGAAACGGAGACACCTGTGAGAGAAGAAACGGAGCATATCGAAGGTTATCGTTATAGCCCCACATCTCCCAGGGAGTACGTTAGGGACGCAAATGCCGATTACTACAAAGATATCCAGGATGATGAAGAGGACGAAAAGGATGAAGTAAGCGACATTGACATCGATTCTCAACTCAAGAAGCCGTTTGTGGATGAAGAGCCTTATTCTTCGTTCCTCGAGGATATTGATGAAGGGGATGTAGCTCGCTCAGAAGAGGATACAACCCCTTCCGAAGCGTCAATTTATGACACCAGCGTCAGTTATGAAGAGGAGATTAAAGCTATTCAGATGAGGCACGAAGATGCTCATGCACCGTCACCTTATGCCACTTACCGTCTGAATTTAGATCTTCTTGATGAAATTCCCCAAGTCAGCATAAGCGAAACGGAAGAATCTTTGAGAGATAAGGCAGATCTGCTCGTACAAAAGCTCAGTGACTTCGGCGTGAATGGTAAGGTACGTGAGATACAACCGGGGCCTGTAGTCACACTATTTGAGTTTGAGCCGGCTCCAGGAATAAAGATCAACAAAATCGCAAACCTTGGCGATGATTTGGCATTAGGCATGAGCGCTTTGAGTGTGCGCATCATAGCTCCAATTCCGGGCAAAGCCGCTGTGGGTGTGGAGATTCCGAATAAAGACCGTCTGCCGGTATATCTGCGAGACCTTCTTGAGTCAAACGATTATGAAAGAAATGAACACCCTCTGACGATAGCTCTGGGCAAAACTGCCTCAGGCTCGCCATATATCACGGATTTGGCAAAGATGCCCCACCTACTCGTGGCAGGAACTACCGGAAGCGGCAAGTCAGTATCTGTGAACACTATTATATGTTCTGTCCTCTATAAGTCATCTCCTGATCTGGTCAAGTTTGTCATGATCGACCCAAAAATGGTGGAATTGAGCGTATACGAGGGCATCCCCCATCTATTGGCGCCGGTAGTAACGGATCCTCGCCAAGCTGCGGGAGTTTTAAAGAATGTTGTCAAGGAGATGGAGAGAAGATACTCTCTTCTGGCGTCCCAAAAGATTCGAAGCATCACATCTTACAACGATATAGCAGTTTCAGACGACGCATTGGAGCCCATGCCGTATTTGGTCGTTATAGTGGATGAATTTGCCGATTTGATGTTGGTAGCTGGAAAAGAGGTGGAACAATCAGTAATACGCATTGCTCAGATGGCTAGAGCCGTAGGCATCCATCTGGTGCTTGCAACCCAACGCCCTTCTGTAAACGTAATAACCGGAATTATCAAGGCCAATATGCCATCAAGATTATCATTCAAGGTATCACAAAGATAGACTCAAGGACGGTAATCGACCAAAATGGAGCTGAGATGCTCCTAGGCAAAGGCGACAGTCTATTCATACCCCCAGGTTCTAGTGAGGCTATCCGTATTCACGGTTGCTTCGTCAGCGAACAGGAGGTCAACAGAATAGTAAGTACTCTAAAAACCTATGGAGAGCCGAAGTACGATATGGCACTTGTGGAGAGCTTTGATGATGCGTCCGACGTTGATGATGACGAAATGGATGAAAAATATTACGAAGCCCTCAGTCTGGTGAAGGACAAAGGGCAAGCCAGCATATCCATGATACAGCGCCATCTGAGGATAGGATATAATAGAGCGGCTAGAATAGTCGAAATAATGGAAAAACAGGGAGTGGTTGCACCAAGTGACGGCACTTCAAAGCCCAGAGAAGTGCTCGACAGAGACTGAATTATTCTTGCGATGGGGAGGAAAACAGGGTAACATGTTTTATCAATTGTCTTTCTCGATAATCGTTTAATTACTCAACGGAGGCGATCATGGCTGATCTTTCTGTGGATTTTTTAGGGTTTAAGTTTTCAAACCCATTGATAGTGGGCAGCTCTCCACTGACATCTACTTTGGACAACATTAGGGAGATTTGTGACAAAAATGCAGGTGCTTTGGTGCTGAAGTCCCTTTTTGAAGAGGAACTTCGTGACAACAGCTTTGCAGCAACCTATGATCATCCAGAATCCTATGACATGCATTACCTAGATGCCCACCTCCATTATGGTTCTAAAAATTATCTCAAATTTGTGGAAGACGTGAAAAAGATATCGAGCGTCCCCACATTTGCGAGCATCAACTGCCTTGAGGGCAAGTGGTGGGCTCAATACGGGGTAGACATAGAAAATGCAGGCGCAGACGCCGTTGAGATGAATATATCTTACTTCTCATTCAGCAACAAGATCAACAGCTCAGATGTGGAGCGGTTCTATGTGGATACGGTTCATAAAGTGAAAGAAAGTATAAATATCCCGCTCTTGGTGAAGATCGGCAACTGGTTCCCCTCTTTGCCAAATTTTGTATCAAAGTTGGAAAAAGCCGGAGCAGATGGCGTCACTCTGTTCAACAGATACTACAATGTATCCTATGACATAGAGACTATGGACTTCACAACGCTCAATCCCCAAAGTCACAGTGATGAACACGCCTCATCATTCAGATGGATAGGCACAATAAGCCCTCAGACCAATATTGACCTTTGCGGTTCATCCGGCATTCACAGTGCAGAATCCGTCATCAAGATACTCCTTGCAGGTGGAAAAGCCGCACAGATAACCACTATCCTATATCAGAAGGGGTTTGAAGCTATCCCTGAAATACTCAGAGACATAAATAGTTGGTTGGATAACAAAGGCTACGCCTCTGCATCGGAGATAATAGGCCACATAACTAGGAATAGGGTCGAAGATATCAAGAATTTTGAAAGGACGCAGTACGTCAAGACTATTCAAAACCGTTAACCTGTATCAGCTACCCGCTCAAGTTTGCGTTGTCTGCGTTTATCCAAGCTTGTTCGGCAAATACAAAGATATCTGAGGCACAAATGTCACGAGTAACAGCACTAGAAACATAACGAACACCATCGGCAATATCTCTCTGATTACGGATGACAGCTTTGTTCCGGATATGCCCGACGTCACAAACAGCAACATGCCGAATGGCGGGGTGGAAAGCCCTATCATCATATTCAAGGTCAGAACCACTCCGAAATGCACAAGGTCAATATCCAAAGCAATAGCTGCTGGCAACACTATGGGTATAAATATCAGCTGCAATACAGACGTGTCTAAGAGCATCCCCAGTATGATGAAGATGATATTGACTATGATAAAGAATAGTATTTTGCTATTGATATTTTCCAGCATAAAGTCTGAAATAAGGTAAGGTATTCTTTCATTTGCCACTATATATGAAATTACGGCGGCAGCACCTATGATTATAGCCACAGTTCCCGTCATACGCACTGTTTCTACCATGATGCTGATCAAGGACTTAAGGTCAAGTACCCGGTAAACGATGTATGAAATGCCCAAGGCATAAAGAGCAGCTACAGCTCCAGCCTCTGTAGGAGTAAACTTACCACTGTACAAACCCGTAAGCAATATTACCGGCGTGAGTAATGCGGGGAATGACTTGAAGGTAAACAACAAAAATTCGGTAAAGGCATACCTTTTGCCATAAGGGTATTTTCTCCGCTGAGAAACTATATAGACATACGTCATGAGGAAGGCGCATAACAAAATTCCCGGTACCATACCGGCAATGAAGAGTGCGCCTACGGATGTCCCCGATAACATGGCATATATAACCATAGGTATGCTCGGTGGAAATATGGGGCCAATGGTGGCAGAAGCTGATGTGACAGCACAAGCAAAAGCCTCGTCGTATCCATCACTCTTCATCTGCTCTATCTCCATTTTTCCTAAACCTGAAGCATCCGCAATGGCAGAACCGGTCATACCGGAAAATATGAGAGATGCCAAAACATTTACATGGGCAGTACCCCCACGCCATCTACCCACCAGAGATGTGGCAAAATCAAATATAATGTGTGTTATTCTCCCATTATTCATAACTTGTGCGGTAAATATAAACAACGGTATAGCGAGCAAAACATACTGGGCGTGCAAAGTGGTGATCAGTTTAGATGGAACTATCGATATATCGGATCCAGAAGCTATAAAGTAGACAGTGGCTGACGCCACCATTCCCAGAACAAGGGAGCTCTAATTACAAAAA
Organism: Tubiluchus corallicola; assembly: GCA_030141605.1. Lineage (NCBI taxonomy): Eukaryota > Metazoa > Priapulida > Priapulimorpha > Priapulimorphida > Tubiluchidae > Tubiluchus > Tubiluchus corallicola. The sequence continues at coordinate 42,437 of JAQGDQ010002420.1, forward strand.
GGAGCAGCAAAACCGCAACAAACAGCAAAAAGGCGAAACTCATTCTCTATCCCCTCCTCTCATATTCTTCAGCTCAACACTTCTCCTAAACAGGTCTCGCGCGGAAAAGAACAGGATAAAGACGATATATGCAGTCACAATGCTAAACACAAGCGGGTAAGGTATCCTCAGCACTGTGGATTTTCTCTTGTCAATGGACATCAAGAATTCAACACTGTAAGGGAGCAACACCAAAAACAGGAGCAAAATCAGACCATTGCTCAAGATGCACAATCGAAGTTGGTGTCTGCGGCTCAACGCATCGTAAAATGATGTAAAGGATACATCTTTGCCTTGAGAACGGGTCATAATAGCCCCGATAAATACAACCCAAATGTACGCAAAAGTCGTAATTTCGTACGTCCAGGGAACGTTAATGGAGGGGAAGAAGTGGCGCGCCACCACCTGAAGCACAAATACCAAAAACAACAATGTAAACACAGCCACAGGAAGCCACTTTCCGCCTATAATTCCTAAAATGCGCCACATCTTCACATCAACCCCCCTATTTTAACAAAAAGCAGGACAAACTTACATTATCTGCCTACAGCTTGAACTTGTTCGTACAGTTTCTTATCCCAGGACGATACGATAGCCTCGTTTTGTAAGTACACGCTTTGGACATGCTTGCTAAAAGCATCCACGTCCGGTTTATAAACTGACAAGCCTTCATCTTCAAAGAAGCGTATAAGCTCAGCCTCTCCATCCTTTGTAACACCGTCTGCAACCTCTCTACCCTTTTGGGCGGCAATCAATACCCACTCCTGTTGTTCAGCAGTCAAGCTGCTCCACCTCTCCTCATTCATAACTGGCCAAACAGAATCCACCAAATGGTTTGTCAGAGTAATGCTCTTTGTCACTTCATAAAATTTTGCATTTTTAATGGTGGGCAATGGGTTATCCTGACCATCAATGATCCCCTGCTGAAGGGCAACATACAACTCATTGAATGGTATAGGTATGGCTCTTGCCCCCAGAGCATTCCCCAAGAACAGCCACGCTTCAGAATCCGGCATGCGCAAGTTTATTCCACTTAGATCTTCCGGTGTTTTAATGGCCTTGTCGACGCGCAAATTAATCTGCCTTGCTCCAAGGTACCACGCTCCAAGGGGTCTTGTGCCGGTCTCTTCCGCAATATCTTGGAAGATAGCTTTGCCTATTTCACCATTGAAGGTACTTGTCATGTGCTCGTAATCACGAAACATATAGCCTGCAGCAAACATGGACACGTAAGGAACATAATCCGCATACCACTGAGCTGAAAGATCCACAACCATATCTATATTGCCCCGCTGCAAAGCAGGAAACATGTCACTCTGACCGAAAAGGGAGCCTGAATCGTGTATCTCAACCTTCATGGAGCCATCACTCAACCTTTCTAGCTCTTCCCCAAAAGCTCTCAAACCCTTATTGTGAGGATCTTGCGCGACAGAAGCGGTCGCAGCTTTGAGGACAATCACATCCCTATCACTATCCTTTTTGCAAGCCCCAACTAAGGAAGATGCAAATACTATCGCCAACAACAGATAAATTCTTTTCATATCATCCCTCCAGCGGTTAAAACCACCATATTTTCATCACTCAAAGATACAGCCACAAGCTTGAGTTAAGGACCTGCCCAAACTGGATACATCCTCAACCGCCGCCGCTCCACAAAGCAGACATCCTATCTGCAAACTCTATCACATCGGATGCAATCGCGGGAGTTTTTTCCTCATCAAATCTCTGATCTAAAAAACTCACGCTAATAGCTCCAAAAACACGCCCTTTCTCATTGCGCACAGGAGCTGCAACACATCTCAGATAGTTTTCATGCTCCATGTTATCGACGGCATAACCCTGCTCGTAAATATTATTCAGCTCCCGTTTCAGAAGATGCGGCTCAACTATAGTCATCTCAGTATAACGGGGCAAGCCATTTTGAATGATCTCATCAATCTTTGCATCATCCTGAAAAGCGAGAACAGCCTTACCAAGTCCAGTGCAATGCAACGGTGCGCGCACCCCTATCACAGAGTGAGACCTCAAAGCCCTTGCAGCCTCTACACAAGATATGTAGAGCACCTTGTCATGGCTCAATATTCCCATATGTGCTGTTTCATTAAACCGCTCCTGAAGAAGTCTGAGAATTTCCGTACTCTTGCCAACAGTATCAGAAAAATCTAGGATATCACCCTGAAAACCTAAAAACGCACAACCCAAGCAGTATTTTTTACTCTTTGGATCTTTAAAAATAAAAAAATCGTTTTCAAGAGTCCTGATTATGGAGTAGGCAGTGCTCTTAGGGATCCTCAATCTGTTACATATGTCCAAAAAGGAGAGCCCACCCTCATGCTGAAGAAGATATAACACACTCAATGCCTTGCTGACAGTATTATTCAAAGAATCCCCCATCGCCAAATATGGATTTAGTTCATATATAAAAACCGAAGCACACCACATGCTAACACATAATCACACAATATCAATAGAAAAAACTTTATTCAGCAAACAATAGATGGTACTATTGGCAGAAGGGTGCGAATATTTAGTTGTTCGTATATAGAAACTACAGAGGTTAATGATGAAAACTTTATATGGTGTTACGGCAGCGTTGACGACGCTATTTGATGAAAGAGGTGATATTGATGAAAGCGCCATGCTGAATCAAGCGAGACATATTCTTTCAAGGGGAGCTCACTGTCTATTTCTGTGTGGCACTACTGGGGAGATGCACCATCTCACTATTTTTGAGAGGAAGAGAATTGTAGAGATTATAGTTGAAGAAGCTCGCAAAATAGACAGCAACATCCCGATTTATGTACATTCAGGCTCCATGCTTTACAGTGACACGGTGGCTCTGAGCAGACATGCGCTCGAAGTGGGAGCCGACGGCATCAGCATCGTGACCCCGTCATATTTTCATGTATCTGACTCTGATATGATACGCTACTATACGGACATCGCAAATGATTTGCCGTCCGATTTTCCGATTTATCTATACAGCATACCCCAACTTGCGGGGAATAGCATCACCCCCCAAGTAGCTGAGACGCTCGCTGAGAATAATCCAAACATTGTGGGAATCAAGTATAGTTATCCGGATTTTGCTTATCTTCAACAATATAAGAACATCAAAGATGGCAATTTTTCCGTTCTCATGGGAGCAGACACACTAATCACAGCCGTTTTGAGCATGGGGGCATCCGGGGTTGTATCCGGCTTGTCTTGCGCTTATCCAGACACATTTGTAAAAGCATGATGCGTTTACTAAGGGCGACTTAAAGAGTTCTCTCCACCACAAAAGGCGGGATTTGAACTAGGCAAAATACTGGAAGACGGTCGCAGGGCAGCCATATTCAAGGCTGCTCAGAACTACCTAGGAGTAAAGAATAGAGGATTTAGATCACCGCTCAGACCCATCTCAGCGGAAGAAGAGGAAAGACTCATTCTCAACCTTCAGCAGTGGGAAGAAGAGTATAATGTTCAGTAATTTCATCGTTTGAAACAAACACCACTCCCCTTTTTATAGGGCGCCTAGAAATATCTAGCCGCCCTATTTTTTTTATCTACTATTCTGTCTATGTTGGGTGTTTTGCTTTAACCTGCCAAGTACACCTTCATATTTTGGGTCAACGCCTGGGACACAAACGCTTCCACAACGGCATCTATTTTATCTTCATCCACATATGCCACGGTAATATGATTGCTCTGGTGCCCTGCCATTAATTGATCGCGGCTAACGCCATCCAATATGACATTCATCAAGGGCCATTCCTTTGTAGTTGCGTTCAAACGGCGGTTAACCTCATCTTCAGGCAGTTCATAAGCCTTGCCAGTTCCCACATGCATGTGCACTTCCAATCCTTCATAATGGGCTCTTGCCCAAATAAATGATCCCGCCTTACACTGTCCACCTATGGTGGAGCCTCCATTCGGGAAGTACATAGCGGGCTGACGATAACCCTTTGCCCCTGAAATGCCACCCTTGATATGCTCAAACGGGACATTGCCGGAGATCAGAAAATCCCAATAGAACTGTCCGTCATACTCGCTTCCCCAACGGATGTCGTGCAGAGTGGTCTCAGAGGGCAATGACAGAGTATCGAGCAAGCGGAAAAGCATAGTTTGAGGAATAGCCGTCCCCATATCAACTTCGTTAGCGCAAGGTATAGGCTTGCCGGGGCGAATAATCTCACCATTCTCGTCCTTAATAGGGTAACGCTCACTACTTCCTATGGCGCCTTCTGCAAAATCCGAGGCAGGGCAAACATCTTTCAAGCCCTGCTGATATTGGACACCCACAGTGCTCAAGCCAAAGCGCTGAGTAAATCTCGCCATGGCAATCATCATAGCGCACTGTTCTAACACCTGCTCTTTGGTCAGTTCCGTCGAGTGGTCAGTGCCAAATTTAAAATCCATACCCCTATCGGTGTAAAAACGCAAACACTCTTCCCTCTCCTCTTGTTTCACCAAAGACATTTCATAAACAAGAGCTGACTGGGATAAAGCTTCTAAAGGCATGCCGATATCATACAGCGATTTTATGGGGAACAGTCCATTTACCATTCCCATGCAAAACATGTCGAACAAACCGATAATCTCTTTATCCCTTAGAATTTTTTTGCCAAGCTTCACTCCCAACTTTCCAGCATCCGTGGCATACACCTCTTTTACCTCTTTGAGGTATGACACGTCATGATTGATAAAACCATCAGTGAGCCACTTTTCCAGCGAATTATAGAAAAAATCGTCGTCAAAGTTTTCAGACCACAATCTGGAGTAGCTTCTATCCATGGAGGTTAAAGTACCCGCCAGATTCAACATACCCACAAGACCAGGCCACGTACCGTCAAAATTTGTCAAGAGTAGAATAGGCCCCCTGTGGGTCATCAATGATGGAGCCAGATGATGAGAATATTGCCACGCCGTTAGCAGTACTATAAGTGGCGCCTCAGGATCTACATGGCTCAATATGCCCACACCCTCAGATTGACTAGAGATAAAGCCGTGCCCTACAGAATCCTTCACATTGTGCACCCGTACAGCTTTGTAGTCAAACCTATCTTCAAGAACTTTGTGCAGTTTCTGCTCAAACTTTTGCTGGACAGCCCAACAGTTTTTATTTGCGCTCTCCCTCAAGTCTCCATTTGTGATCAGGAATACCTCTTTTTCGGATGACAATGTCAAGTAGTTTATATCCGAAACCTGTGAAATAGCTTGCTGAATGTTCATAACGATACTTACCTCCCGCAATATTATTTATTCATAATGCTCTTATAAGCCAGTTGATGCTTATACATTTCGTGAAATACTTCATATTTCTTTTGATGAAAATCGGCATTCTCTTTACGAGGAGTAATCTTGTCGCCGATGGATGACATCCTCTCGATAGCGTCAAACAGTGTTGAGTACACCCCTGCCGCAGTTGCAGCGAGCATTGCGCTGCCCAAAAGGACGGCCTCACTCTCAAGGCTCAGATAGAGCGGCAAACCGACGGCATCAGCATGTTCTCTCAGCCATATGGGGTTTTTTGTCCCCCCTCCGCACATATGGATCTTTTCTATGGCAAAGCCGGACTTATTCATTTCATCGATTATGTGACGAGTACCGTATGCAACAGACTGGATAGCAGCCAAATAGTGAATTGATAAAGAATCTTTTCCCTTATCCATACTTAAGCCCGACATCATGCCTCTCAAGTGAGGGTTCGCCCTTGGCGAGCGGTTGCCATGAAAATAACCGAGCACATGAACCTGTTCGGTCAAATATGGATTGCTCTCCTCCAACAATAGAACATGCTCGTTCAGCACTTCATATATCGTCTTGCCCTCACCTGTCGCTTCTTTAACGAGCGTGGGATAATATGGATGGCTCTCTATGACCTGCTCCACCAGAGCTCCAGCGGTAGTTTGCCCCCCTTCAGCCAGCCAATAGCCGGGCAGCATCGCCCCGTAATAGGGGCCCCACACACCGGGTACAAATAATTTTTCAAGGTTGACCGCCATATGGCACGCAGAGGTGCCTCCGATAATTCCAAGGGTTTTCTCGGGCTCTTTCCCTATAATTCCTATTCCACCTGCATGGGCATCTATGATGCCCACCGCGACAACCACATTCTCCGTCAGAGAAAAATGCTCCGCAGCTTCAGCACTCAAAGTGCCTGCCGCGTCACCCAAAGGGGCAATATTCTTTCCTATTTTATCTTCATTTAACAGATCTTCAAGGTCGAGCTGCTTAAAGAGATCTTCCTGCCAACCTCCCTCACGCTCGAGATATGTCCATTTGCAAGTTGTGGTGCATATGCTCCGAACATCCACACCGCTCGACCTATAGACAAGAAAGTCCGCCAAATCAAAGAAACGATGTACCCTTCTGTAGGAATCTGGCTTGTTATTTTTCAACCAGGATATCTTGGGCAACTCCATCTCGACACTGACCTGCCCACCCACATAATCCAGCACCTTGTGGCCTGTGCTATTAATAATTTCAGCCTCTTCAAAAGCCCTGTGATCCATCCACAGAACCACATTCCAACGATCATTATCATCCAAAGACACACTCACCGGAGCATCACTATAATCTAGGGCAACCAAAGAGCAAGTTGCATCAAAGCCGATACCGACAACATCCTCAGCACAAATGCCAGCCTCCTTGACGACAGAAGAAACCACTAATCCAGTCTTCTGCCAAATATCTTCAGAAGACTGTTCATAAAATAGAGGTCTCGCATTATTGATGAGAATCGGCTCAACCTTTAATCCATACCGAACACCATCCAAATCATAAAGCCCAGCGCGAACGCTGGATGTCCCCACATCAACACCTACAACATATCGCTTCATCCACAACCCCCTTAAAGACACTCACCACTTAACTAATTAAGTAGACAATCCAAAGAGACTATTGTCAACAATTTTTCACATGTGGCAGAAAATTGCATAATCGATCACCACTCGGCATTGACGCGCATATAATACGCAATCGCACAAAAACTGAAACTAAACTAAATATTTGCTGAAAACACAACGATAATCTGGACCAACTTGACGCAAAATGAGGTGTATGAAGATATACATGAAGATGGCTCGTGCGAAGAAAAACTGCAAAACACAGCCCTTCTCACACAAGCCAGCCTAGTTCGAGATTATTCATCACACATCATATATAAGCTCCTGTTAGAAGGACTATAGCTACCAACATAAACCTCATACCCATCAGTCGTACAACCTTCACGACTAGCTTGCAGATAATAAGTGCCAGAATATAAGCTAGTAAACATATAACGCCCAAGATCGTCTGTGATACCCTCCCTGATGACTTCACCACCAGACAAAAGTTCCACTTTCGCCCCCTCAATCAACCCAACATACGACCCTGGTGCAACAATTTGCATTACGTAACCAAAAAGAGCATAATTTCCACCATCTCCGCCATCAATAGGTGGAAGAGTGCCACCTCCGCCATCAACAACACCGCCATCACCAGACGAACCGCATGACACCAAACCAAAAATAAGCAGAACCGCAAAGACCTTCAAAATCCAGATCTTCTTCATGAAACAATGCCTCCACATGATTGACCGTAACAAACTGTTAAACGGCAGCATAGTTTTGCAGAATATAACAGCGACACCGATAGATAATAAGTATTACTTACGCCCACCATGGACGGTATTTATAATAATCACCACCCAATTATAGCGCCGCTGCAAATAACAATGCACCAAAACACAGCCCTTCTCACACAAGCCAGCCTAGTTCGAGATTATTGAATACACTCTAGAGGTAGAGGAAGGCCACTGAGACTTTGGACAACTGGAAATGCACTTTCATAAGTCGTACAACCTTCCGCACTAACTCTCAGAGTATAAACGTCAGACTCTAGATTAGAGAGCATATAACTCCCATCACTTTCTGAGATAGACAAACTGACAACTTTATCACCAGACAAAAGTTCCACTCTCGCACCAGAAATCGCCCCAATAAGATCACCTGTAACAGCATCAACTCCTGCTACCTTGCCAGAAATGGAATACCCACTTCCGCCACCACCAGGTGGAAGAGTACCACCTCCGCCATCACCAGACGAACCGCATGACACCAAACCAAAAATAAGCAGAACCGCAAAGACCTTCAAAATCCAAACCTTCTTCATAAAACAATACCTCCATTTAATTGACCGTAACAAACTGTTAAACAGCAGCATAATTTTGCAAAATATAGCAGCAATACATAAGAATATAACAGTGATACCAATAGGCGATAAGCATTCTATAGCCCACCATAGAAGACACTTACAATAATCACAACTCCGCGATGGTGCCGTTGCAAACAACAATACACCATACGCATACCCCCACAATTAAATTACTGTAACAGTACGATGTTATTATGCATATTTTTACACACATGTCTATTCCAATCTGTATGCATTTTGTACACACAATACTGTCATCGATTTGCAAGCCTTAGAAAGCGATATTTTTGTAATCAACGGGTCACACTTAAGGTGATGTGTAATTTACAACACTAGGTTGTGTATAAAACAAGCAAGGGGTTGTGCAAAAGTTGTTAAAAGAAACTTACCACAGCAGATATTGCGGTTAAGAATTGCCTTAGCAAAGGCAGTTATGAAAGTGCGGTTACCAAAAACACTCTTGACTTTTGAGCACATAAATATTATGTTTACTGGCTTGGCGTGGGAGTTTTTGTAGAGTGAAGATCGACGTACTTAGTATAACGGAAGAGCAGCAGGACATTCAGTTTGAGGGTAAGTTTTCCGAGGACGGTTCCGAGTACACGTACTCATTCTCGGGCTTTGTGCTCAAGATGGATGAGGACAATTACCTGCTTGAAGGGCAGGTGAAGTATGCTCGTAGTGCTGTGTGCCACAGATGTGCTGAAGGCTTCTCAAAGGACAATAGCTTGAATGTGCGCGTGGTCGCGTCTCGGGTCGCTCCCATGTTGTTCATGGATGCAAACGTTGAGATAGATCTCAACGGGATTGATTCCTTGAATGATGAGGATACGTACCCTATTTTGGGCGATGTTATTGACTTGTGTGCCATTTTGCACGAAGAGATGCTTATCCACCCCTCCACCCAAGTGCTGTGCAGTGATGACTGCATCGGTGTAGAGGGTACTTCCTTTGGAGATGAAGAGGATGATAAGCCCCTAGACGACAGATGGAAGTCGTTGAAGGGCATTGTACAATAAAGATTTTTTTTCAGGAGATAATTCGTTATGGCAGGACCAAAGAATAAAACCAGCAGAAGCAAGAGGGGACACAGGAGAAGCCATCACACTGCATCCTTTGTGGCTAGTGCCAAGTGTGGTAATTGTGGTGATGACATGCTTCCACACATGATCTGCCCTTCTTGTGGCTACTACAAGAGTAGGCAAGTGCTGAACAAGAGTGAAGTGTAGATGAAGATAGCTGTCGACGTCATGGGGGGCGACTTTGGACCAGCAGAGATAATCAATGGCGCCTTTCTTGCAGCAAAGAAGTTTTCTATAGAGCCGGTGTTTGTGGGTGATGAGGGGGCTGTGCTCGAAGAGGTTAAGAAGATCCCTCATGCTAAGTCTATTGAGTATAGCGTTGTCCACTCGGATGTGAGCGTTGCTATGGAGGACAAACCATCCTATGTGCTTCGCCACAAGAAGGACTCGTCCATTCACAAAGGCCTCACCCTTGTGAGGGACGGCGAGGCTTCTGCTTTTTTCAGTGTTGGCAACACTGGCGCCGTCATGGCGGTTGCCATGGCTGTTCTTAAGCGCATAGACGGTGTTGAGCGCCCTGCTATAGGAGCTATATTGCCCGGTTCATCCGGTCGCAGCATAATGTTGGACGTCGGCGCCAATGTGGAGTGCAGCGCAAATCATCTGCTGCAGTTTGCGGTCATGGGGTCAGCTTACTACAGCGCACTTTTCGGCAAGGAGCTCCCAAGGGTAGGAATTCTGAACATAGGTGAAGAGGACATCAAAGGCAATGACACCACTCGCAAGACGCTCTCTCTCATCAGAAGTATCTCACCTAACAACATTTTCGATTTTCATGGCAATGTAGAGGGGAAAGAGGTATTTAAAAGCGTTGTTGATGTCATAGTGACGGATGGTTTTTCCGGAAACATAGCGTTAAAAGTAAGCGAATCCGCCGGTCTCTTCTTGAGGCAACTCATCAAAGAGGAGCTATCCGGCAGTATTTCTTCCAAGCTTGGGGCGGTATTCAGCGCCAGTGCCTTGAGGAGAATAAAGAAGCGGGCCGACTATTCCGAATATGGAGGAGCACTCCTTTTGGGGGTCAATGGCATATGTACACTGGGACACGGCAGCTCCAACAGCGTTGCGATTATGAATGCGCTGAAGATATCCAGAGACCTGATTGATAATCAATTAAACAGATCGGTTGAGGATAAAATTCGAGAATCTTTTGAGTTTCTCAAACTGAGTGAAGAATACGATAACATACCTAGCTTTTAAGTGACTTTTAAGATACCTTAGGAGTTGTTTTTCTCCCAAAGTTAAGGAAAGGTGTGGGATGATGAAAATATATACCAAACTTTCTGGGACGGGTGCGTACTTCCCTGAAAAAGTGGTAACAAATTTTGATTTAGAAAAGATTGTAGATACAACAGACAGCTGGATAGTAAGTAGAAGCGGGATTCATTCTCGTCACATGGCTTCTGCCAGTGAGACTACATCCTATATGGGTTATGTATCTTCTAAAAGGGCCATAGAAGCCAGTGGACTTGTACCCAACGACATTGACGGTATAATATTTTCCACAATAACTCCGGACAGGATCATGCCCTCTTGTGCGTGTACTGTTCAAAAGCTTCTTGAAATCAAGGACTGCTTTGCGTTCGACATTAGTCCTGCGTGTTCTGGCTTCACGTATGCCCTCACCTTGGCAGATTCTTTAATCCAAACCGGTAAATACAAACACATCTTGATAGTCACTTCAGAGTTGCTCACGCGCACTCTCAATTGGAAAGATAGAGCCAGTTGCGTGCTTTTTGGGGACGGTTCTGGCGCTGTTGTGGTATCTGCGACAGAAACCGACACTTCTCGTCTTCACTTCGTTGACATGAAGTCGGATGGTCGCCACGGCGATATACTCACTCTAAACGCCATAGGACTGGAAGGGATGAAGAGGAATCAATTGCATGATGAATCTCTGCTCCTCTCCATGGAGGGCAAAGAGGTATATAGGCTGGCGGTGAGAAATATGGCAAATATCGCTGAAACCGCCGTGAAGAACAGCGGTCTCAAGCTGAACGAAATAGATTATCTTGTGCCTCATCAAGCCAATATCAGGATTATTGAAGCAGTTGCAAAGAGGTTGAAGCTTCCCCTGGACAGGGCAATAATAAATCTTGACAGAAGAGGCAATGTGAGTGCTGCAAGTATAGTGACAGCTCTTGATGAAGGGATAAGAAGCGGTACTTTGCAGAAGGGGAACAATATAGTCGGAGTGACATTCGGTGGTGGAGCCACTTGGGGCGCTTTTGTCCTCACTCTATAGATTATCTTGCAATATTTTAACGAGGTGTGACATATGGCGATAGCTGTAGTATTTCCGGGGCAGGGTTCCCAATACGTTGGAATGGGCAAAGACTTTTATGAGGAATACAAAGAAGTAAGGGAGCTGTTCTCTTTGACCGATGAAGCCTTAGAGTTTAGCCTAACAGATATAATATTTGGGGAAGATGAAGAGAAGCTCAAGTTGACTTACCATACGCAGCCTGCTCTTCTTCTTTTGAGCTACGCCATTTGGGAAGTAACAAAATCTCGCATATCACCGTCATACATGGCGGGTCATTCTTTGGGTGAGTACAGCGCACTGACAGCCGCCGGCGGTTTTAATATCAGGGATGCTATCTTGGCGGTTTACCATCGTGGTTGCTTCATGCAAGAAGCTGTACCTGTCGGTGTCGGCAGCATGGCGGCGATTCTTGGTGCTGATGATGAGTTAGTGCTGTCGGTTTGTAACGAAATATCCTCCCAAGACCACGTGGTGGAGGTGGCAAACCTCAATTCTCCCGGTCAAGTAGTGGTTTCCGGTCATACAAAAGCTGTGGGCGAGTTCTGCAGCAAAATTAAGGAAAAAGGCGCCAAGCGTACAATCTCTTTGCCCGTTAGCGCTCCGTTTCACTCAAGCCTCATGGAGCCTGCAAAAGCTAAAAAGCCAAACTACTTGAATGACACTACAATAAATAACCTGTCGTTGCCGGTGTTCAACAACGTGGATGCGTTGAGTGTGGATAAGAGCAGCGAGGTTTTGGATGCCCTGATAAGACAGATGACAGGCAGTGTAAAATGGACCTTGAGCGTACAAAATATGATCAAGGCAGGATGTGATACGTTCATAGAGTTAGGAGCCGGTACGGTTTTGTCCGGGCTAATTAAGAAGATTGACAAAAATGTGAAGTGTATAAATATATCCAAGGTGGAAGATTTGGCTAAGCTGGATGCTATCTGATCTTTAGTCAAGTTTGGGCGCTTCGGTCAAATTGCGCCGATGTCCGTTATCCGCACGACTTTTTAGAGGGGAGATTGAGAAATTGAAACAGTTGGAAGGAAAGGTGGCTCTCGTCACGGGAGCTTCAAGAGGTATAGGACGTAGCATCGCCGTGAAGTTAGGGGAAAGTGGCGCAAAGGTGGCGGTGAACTACAGCAGCAGTCGGGAAAAAGCTGAGGAAGTCGTCAAAGAGCTGCAAAATGTCGGTGCAGAAGGTATTGCGGTACAATGTTCTGTGGAGTCGCCTAGCGACGTTGAGGCTATGTTTAAAACCATCGAATCATCTCTTGGCAGCGTGGATGTACTGGTGAATAATGCCGGCGTAACAAGGGACGGTCTCCTTATGCGCATGAAGGTTGAAGATTGGGAGCAGGTCGTTGATGTAAATCTTAAGAGCGTGTTCCTGTGTACAAAAGCAGCCCTTCGCCCTATGATGAAGAAGAGATACGGCAAAATCATCAATATATCGAGTGTTGTGGGTTTTACCGGCAATCCCGGACAGATGAATTATGCCGCTACAAAGAGCGGGGTTATAGGCGTCACTAAGACATCCGCCCTTGAGTTTGCATCCAAGGGTATCAGGGTCAATGCAGTGGCTCCGGGATTTATAGAAAGCGATATGACAGACATATTGGCAGAAGATATTAAGACAGCAATGAAAGATAGAATTGCTCTGAACACATTTGGGAAACCGGAAGATGTGGCAAATACTGTGCTCTTTTTGGCGTCCGAACAATCGGACTACATCACAGGGCAGGTTTTGCACGTCAATGGCGGACTTTATATGTAGTTTGGGGTAAATTAAAAGAAAGGAGGTCATTAAATGGCTGACATTGAATCAAAAGTAAAACAAAT
>JAQGDQ010002044.1:0-16832 GCA_030141605.1 Tubiluchus corallicola
TCTGTATATAAGCCGTCTAAACGGATGCAATGTTCTGTGTTCTCTACGACAGAGTATCTACACATTACCAATGATTTAGTTTGACAGAAGGCTTCTATAACATACGATATTCATTATATCTAAAATAGGTTAGGTACAAGTTTAAGATCACGTATGCCATGTTACCTTTACAAGGTCAAAGCTACCTATGAATGTGGCTTCAAGAAGGCTTGAAATCGTAACTGTTTTGCATTTGCAACAGTCCGCGACGCATCCTACACCTTAAATACATTTTATGTTATTCGCCAGGGAATACTTTGTTCTTTTCATATTATCCCATCTCCATGACACAGCTTTTACAAATTTCAGTTTATCAACCTGTAAACGAGGGGGGATGTGAGTGTTCTCTAAGACACAGTATCTACACATCACCAATGAGTCAGTTTGGTAGAAGGCTTTTATAACATTCGATATTCATTATATCTAAAAATAGGTGAGATACACGTTTACTATCACGTATGCCATGTTACCTTTACAAGGTCAAAACTGCCTATGAATGTGTGGCTTCGACAAGTGTTTGAAATCGCGACTGTTTTGCATTTGCAACTGTCAGCGACAGAACGAATGATTAATTGTAATGAATTATAATCAATCGTTCATTGCCTTTATTACACAGCATTATCAATATATTATTCCTTGATATAAATTGCTGCAACAGACCTAACGTTTTAACGTAGGCTTACAATCCTATATTGCTTCTGAAAAAGCTTAGCGATAATGAACGAAATTTTAGTTTTGTTCGGAAGCGGTCGGCAATAAATTCCATTTTGATGTTCATGCTATATTGATGTTCTTTATAAGGTGCAATAAAGAAATTCTATTCACAAATCATCAGAAAGACAGTTCTGCACATAAACTTTATGCTTTATTACACAGACAAGTATAATTTTGGCTTTTATTTGTTACTTTATGAAAAAACATCTCCAGAAAGCTTGAAAACATTGGAAAAACTGCCAACAACAATGTGAACAAATACTATGACTGCTCGTTAGTTGGGGAAAGTGCCAGTCTCTCTAGCAAGCTCAATCATCTTACGGGCATTGTCGCCAGTAGCTTGCCAAGACAAACATCTGACACTACCACCCATTGCACACACAACATCTGCATTCACAGGTACAACAGTTCTATCCGTGTTAGTCTGTATTAGTTCAATGACATCCGGGTTGCCGGACCCAAACACGGGCAGGTACAGGTAGTTCTCCGTCAACACGCCATTGACATTGTATCCACAAGCTGAGGAAAACTCCGGATCCGGACCGGGAACGTAGGTAACCGGCGGAAGTTCAATAACAACGAGCGATTGTCCAAAAGACTGGTACAGTTCATCAAGTACAGCTTGACGGAAGTATGGTGCTTCCTCATAGTTTGTCATAGCAAGTTTGTCACGTCCTAGAAACATGACCATACCATCTGCATGACCAAGGGCAGTATCCATGGGCAGTAATGCTGCTCTTGTCTGTTCACCTGTTGGACTTTGGTAGAGGTATTGAAGTTCTGCTTTGGCGCCATTCTGTGTCAGGTTGTTGTCATACATGAATTTCTTGGTGGCGATGACCTTGTCTTCGTAATTATCAACAATATTTCCTCCATCATTGTACCACATTAATGGATCGTAGAGAAACTCCACATCCATTGCTTGTGCTGTCTCCCTGAATACTCTCTGAACACGGTTTGCAAGAGCTTGGCTGCCACCTTGAGCTTTTGCAGTGTACGTGAAAGCAAAGGGAATGTATGGATTGACAGTAGTAAAATCTCTCATCCATATGTCCTCCATTGGTCGTTGCAGCTGCAGCAGAATGTCGTCAGGTAGCTCGGGTCTGAAGGTCTCCAAGTTTTTTTCATCTCCGAAAATGACAATGTTGTCTTTTCCAATTATCTGTTTGGCATAGTTGATTTGGAACCTCGTTATGTTTTCGTAGAGGCCATATTTCTGCTCGTAGTAAGGGTCGTTCCACAGAGGAGGTGCAAGAACAATCAGGTGCTGTCCTTTGCTGGATGATGCGTCATTGGTAAACTCTTCCACGGGATAACATTGCACAGTAAGGCAAAATACACACAGACCAATATACACCGAAAAGCTATGCATCTTTTTAGTGTGGCTAGCTTCTCAGAAGTGTGTCCAGTATGGAATACCATACTTTATATTGCATTCATAGCCCTATCAAGATTATAATGTTTATGGCAGAGAGGATCTGTTCACGTTGTGTGTATTCAGCTGTGAAATTCACATGTATAGATCATATAAAGTAAATGTGACAATCACATTTTTATGTTGAATGTTGTGCCAGAAAGTATGTGTATATAGGCCTTAGTGAAAGTCACTAAACCAATTCAAGGCCTCGTGATGAAACATTTAAGTCACAATATCAAGTCTATAATGACTATAATAACAAACAACCCTGAATATTTGATTTGTGTTATTTGCACAAAGATTTTCTGGCTTTTTCTATAATGACTTTTGCATTTTCACCAGTGACTTGCCACGACAGACATCGTACGGAACCTCCAAGAGCACAAACGCCATCTGCATTTACAGGAACAACAACTTTGTCTGTCTTCGTTTGCAAATGACTGATGACATCTGGATTTCCAGAACCAAATACCGGCACATACAAATAGTTCTCTGTCAAAACACTGTTTACTGTAAGTCCATAAGCAGAAGCAAAATTTTTGTCAATTGGAGGTTTATCTCCTAGGTGTGGCATTTCTAAGACGTCGACTGACCTGCTAAAAGCTCGATATAATTCTTCATGTATGTCACGTTTCAGCTGAAGATTGTGATCAAAGTTTGACACAGCTAAAGTGTTTTTGTTGATAAACATTACCATGCCATCTGCATGGCCAAGAGGGTCGTCAGCGTCTCGTGGGATTATAGCAACTTTCACTTCTTGTTGTGAATTACTTTGATACAATTTCTTAAGTTCTCTTATTGCGTCGTGTTTGGTAAGCTTGTTATCTTTGAGAAACTTATCGGTTACAATGATTTTGTCTTCGTAATTGTCAACCAGGTTTCCACCATCATTATACCAAGTGCAAGTATTAAATTTGACGCCTATTTTCCGAAATGTCTTCTGGAAAAGCTTTTGGGCGTATGTGGCGTCCTGTGGCATTCCTGTCTGTGCTGTCTCTGTATATTTGAAGGCAAGGGGATTGTATGGATTGACAGTAGTAAAATCACGCATCCATATGTCAGCCATGGGTTTGTCTAGTTGCAAAAGTGCATCTCCTGGTAACTCTTTTCTAAATTTAACTAGATTCTTGGAATCACCAACAATAACAACATTGTCCTTTCCAAGTATGGTTTTTGCATAATCAATTTGAAATTTTATGATGTCATCAGAGACATGGTACTTTTTATCGTAGTACGGGTCATTGTCGGTAGGTGGCGCTAGAATAATCAGATGGCGATTGTTGCTTATTGCGTTTGCATACGCTTCCATGGTGACAAGATTTCAACAAAAGCATCAAACACTGATCAAAAACAGTCTTCTCCTTCAGGTTACAATCTTATCTTGCTAAAAGCTTCCCAGAATCGGTGGATCAAATGTAAACCATAATTACTGAAAACCATAGAGAGAAAACAGTTCAAAGAGTTCAGTAGACCAAGTACACGCATCAAAGTGTTAAATATACGGTGAACTTTGTCACATTTGCTTGTAAGATTCTAATTTAAAGAAAAGCTCATTCAAATGCAAAACATGTAATCACCACCGCACGAAGAACAGCCTACGACCTTTAGAAACATCTTAACAAAAATTTCGACAAAGCAAAAAGACAAAGACAAGATTTATTAACCGTCTCTCACTTAACAGACAACATTAGCACTAATGTCTATTTGATATCTTATGGCGGGTTCAGACTTAAAGACTTCTCTCGCAACTTGTTGCGCAATTTCTCTCCGAGAGTAAAGTTGCAACGTGTGAACGGTTTGGCAACTTCTCTCGCAACAAGTTGTGAGAAAACATTTGCGCAACAAGTTGCGAGAGAAGTCTTTACGTCAAAACGCCATAATACTTGCACTACAACAATACATATAAGGACGCAACACACAAATAACGAATAACATGTATTGTAGGGTACATGCCCAAAGTCAATTGTTAATGAGATGGAAAATTTGCAAATTTTAGGATAATCTGCTGAATCTGTTGCTAGCAAAGTAGTGCTGCGAAACTTGAAGGAAGACAGGATGATTTTCATATACTACCCCATTTTCAAGTCTGATAATTAGCTTACATTTTAACACAATTAATACTGCAAAAGAGATTCTGATAATTAAATAATAGATTAAAAACTTAATTAACCACGGGCGAGCCCAACTATTGATGACATCACAAACTAACATAATTTTCAAAGGCAAAAATATTCCAGGATCGTGTTGCGCGTGTTTGCGAAAACGAAAATTGAAGTACAGTGCTGCTGTAAGATATTCAGTGTGTTGTATTAAAACTAGGCAAGTTTTAAAATAAAAATTCAAATTTCAAATTTACCAAACGTGTGTAGTTCGTTACAAATAAACACATCTGAAGTGAGAGGTACAGCGCCTGTTTTTTGTGCAATTTTTGAAAAAATAGTATGTTTCCTTAAAGAGTAGATTGTTTTGAACTACAGTTTAAGACTGGGTCCGGTTTGCTTTAAATACTCGGTGTTAGTGTAATAATCCTTTACTTCTTTACAAGTGATTAGATGCTTTATTAAACCTTTAATGCTTTTACTTTACAAGTATTTTTAAAGCACCAAGCCTTTTGCTTGGCTACATTTACGCCAGGACTACCAGTTCATGATTGGGTCTGGTTTGCTTTAAACGTACTAGCAAATGAACTCACCTAGAGCTGCCTACACAAATGTAGGCCTAGGCACCGTGGTAGAGAACTACAAGAGCTATTAGGTACTAAATCTAGGAATATATTAACCAGCTAACCAGCTAATGTAAAAGTTAGACAAACAAACAAAGTACGATGACAAAACGCCTGTGCTCTCCCACGGGCTGGATTATTGGCTTACACAATATTTATCAACGTTTAACAGTCAAAATAGACACTGACACACTTGACTTCACCATTCCACGTCCAGAGCAAGCACTGAAATTGGTTTAGAAGCATTCTCAATTTTCCAACATGGCGTACTGTACACTGTACATCTCAACACACCCACCGAGACAGCAGGAAAACACAATAAACGTCCAGGGCAGGCAGTGAAATCGGTTTAGAATCATCCTCAATTTTCCAACATGGCGTACTGCACACCTCAACCCACCTACCGAGACGGCAGTTAAACACAATGAGCTATGACTGCATGAGGCATATCTAGTACCTCTACAATTATGGCTTTCCTTATACCGTACAATGAGGGTACTCAGATTTTTCAAGTTGATTATTAGCCTAATTTTCCACGAGGCTTATTAACACATCCATAAAGAATTCAACAGGACTGTAAAGTTCTAACAAAATGTATTTTTGTCCTTTTAACATCCCACCCCCTCAGTAGTAGTCGGATCCTTAGTAGACCCGAGTCTTAAGTAAACACTGTAAGCACGCACATTTGTTTGTACATGTATTAGCATGAGTGCGAATACTAAATAATTATGTGAATATATGCTAAAATATAAAAAATATGTTAAAATTTTAATTTATATAAGTGAATTAGCAATAAATTAAAAAGTATGCTCTTCTAAATCACACACTTTTCTAGGTCTATGTATTTGCAAAAATTACAAAAATTCCTTCAAGGTCGGCTGCTTCATTTTCTCGCGAAGAAGTTGGCCCACAAAGTTCTCGTAATTATAAAAACGTTGAAAATCTCTTGTTGTGCGTGACTAAAACAGTTCTGAATCGTCTGTTCACTTACACTGCTCTTATTTGCAGTACGATGTTTACTCTTGTAAGTCACAAGGAATACCGGCTAATTACTGTACCTGCATCTTTTACTGTTAACTCATTAAGCCTGAAAGCGTGATTTGCAACAGAGCATCAAAAGGAAACTCCTAGGCAAGTGATTAAACGTTTAGCTTTCAGAAATTCTTTGGGTAACAGTGGGAGAGCGGGTAACAGATTCAAAGCAAAACCGCTACGCTAGCGTATTAGCACATGATAAATATACCTGCTTATAAACAAATTGGTACTTAACATGATTGTTTCTGCATACATATTGCACAAAAGGGAAGTAAAGATGACATAAAAGTAGGAAAGACTCTTTCGGTACCCACAAATATCTTATTTAAGTAAGTAAAGGAAAAATATTGAGTCAATTATGAGGAGTTATTTGAGCCAATTACCGATGGTTTTTATGTATATTTGAATAGAAGCGGCGCGTTCCAAGCGTTTTTGAGTCAATTAACCGTGAGTCTATTAAGCGGCGCCTACTGTAATGACAATGATAGTGATTGTGATGGGTGATAGTGGTGGCGATAGTGATAGTGATGGTGACAACAATAGTGAAAGTGATAGTGATAGTCATGGTAATAGTGATAGTGGTAGTGGTAGATACAATATAATGATAGTGATAGTGATAAAAATTGTGATGGTGATGGTATAGTGATGGTGATAGTGGTGGCGATAGTGATAGTGATGGTGATAACGATAGTGAAAGTGATAGTGATAGTCATGGTAATAGTGATAGTGGTAGTGGTAGATACAATATAATGATAGTGATAGTGATAAAAACTGTGATAGTGATGGTATAGTGATGGTGATGGTGATACTGATAGTGACAGTGACAATAACAGTGATAGTGCTAGTGAAAGCAGTAATAGCAGAGGTCGTAGTTGGATGGGGGAAATGATAGTGGCAATGGAGTGCATGCATGCGCAGACAGAAAGGTTCGTGTATTTTTTAAAGGCCTCACAAATAGGTGGGGACCACATTCCACTGCCAATATCACTTAAATATCCACTTTGTATTGTTTTGACCATTTTGACCATACTAAGCAGCCTCCATTTCTTTTTGTTGCAGAATTATCATTATTGTTGTGACTGTGTGCAAGCTGGTATGTGGCTTCATTAAAATGACACTTCAAGGCAAATTGAGAAGCCAGATAAGATTATTGTGTTTGTGATTTCTTGAACGACTAAGGGATAGAAATTGTTTAAATTGTAGGTTTCTGTAGTCATGCACGCGATCAAAGCCTAATGGAAAGGCAGTTTAGTTTTTAATGAAGCCAATTTGTTAATATCGCTAAGCTTTTTCAGAAGCAATATAGGATTGTAAGCCTACGTTAAAACGTTAGGTCTGTTGCAGCAATTTATATCAAGGAATAATATATTGATAATGCTGTGTAATAAAGGCAATGAACGATTGATTATAATTCATTACAATTAATCATTCGTTCTGTCGCTGACAGTTGCAAATGCAAAACAGTCGCGATTTCAAACACTTGTCGAAGCCACACATTCATAGGCAGTTTTGACCTTGTAAAGGTAACATGGCATACGTGATAGTAAACGTGTATCTCACCTATTTTTAGATATAATGAATATCGAATGTTATAAAAGCCTTCTACCAAACTGACTCATTGGTGATGTGTAGATACTGTGTCTTAGAGAACACTCACATCCCCCCTCGTTTACAGGTTGATAAACTGAAATTTGTAAAAGCTGTGTCATGGAGATGGGATAATATGAAAAGAACAAAGTATTCCCTGGCGAATAACATAAAATGTATTTAAGGTGTAGGATGCGTCGCGGACTGTTGCAAATGCAAAACAGTTACGATTTCAAGCCTTCTTGAAGCCACATTCATAGGTAGCTTTGACCTTGTAAAGGTAACATGGCATACGTGATCTTAAACTTGTACCTAACCTATTTTAGATATAATGAATATCGTATGTTATAGAAGCCTTCTGTCAAACTAAATCATTGGTAATGTGTAGATACTCTGTCGTAGAGAACACAGAACATTGCATCCGTTTAGACGGCTTATATACAGATTAGTTTACGTAGATGATTATGCTGATTAATATTGTTTGTTTGTTGCACTGTTGCTAATGTTGTTTGTGTTTGTAAATATTGCGATATATACATATGTTAGCATTGCAATTTATCGTTTCTCTTTTTGTAGCAGTTTAAAACACAAGTAAGTACGCCATCCTACATATTAAAACGCATCTCTTTTCATTCAGTTTTTTTCGGTTTTTGTAACTAAAGAGAGGGTAGTTTAGGAACTTCGGACATTCTGCCCCTTTAAGATATCAAATTGTTCTTCAAGATTCCGCCCAAAGATCAACAAAATACTAATAAAATGCTTTTCTTGAATTTCCTTTAGATACAAAAAAATTTCCTATCTG
This sequence comes from Tubiluchus corallicola, assembly GCA_030141605.1. NCBI lineage: Eukaryota > Metazoa > Priapulida > Priapulimorpha > Priapulimorphida > Tubiluchidae > Tubiluchus > Tubiluchus corallicola. The sequence continues at coordinate 8,317 of JAQGDQ010002044.1, forward strand.
ATAGCTTAAAACTCCCACGCTTTAAGAGCAAAAAAAAAATAACTAGAACTTTTACAAGTTTGTCACATGGTGCCAGAATGCACTGAGTCGATTTTTCAAGTTTACGACACTTCTAATGCTATTGCAGTCTAAACGGCGCACATTTTTTGCGCCACCCTGATATTTTATGTATACGTAAAGAGTTATTTTTCTGCCTCGTAAGCTGTCTGGTCTTTGCATGGTCTTCTGTTTGTGTTAGGAGAGTCTGGAGAGGTGAGATAACTACAACTTGATCACCTCGCTGCGTCTTGCTGCAAAGAAAGGCGAGAGATAAGCAACCGGAAGCTTAAAGGAAGACAGGATGATTTTTCATATACTACCCCTTTTCAAGTCTGGTAAAAAGTATACATTTTAACACAATTAATGCTGCAAAAGTGTTTCTGATAACTAAATAATCATTTAAAAACTTAATTAACGGCGGGCGAGAACTAAATAATCGTTTAAAAACTTAATTAACGGCGGGCGAGCCCAACCATTGATGACATCACAAACTAACATGATTTTCTACATCAAAAATATTCCACGGGCATGTTGCACGTGTTTGTGAAAGTGAAAATTGAGTACAACGCTACTTCACGGAATCTCTCTTTAATTATGCTGTTTAAATGTTGTTTTTATTATTTATTTTGTCTCGCTTTGACTTGTGCAAGTTGTATATTCGACTTACGAATACCTGACGGATACTGTAGTGTCATAGACGCCGGTTAAGTGGTTAGCCATTTTGTAAATTCATTACAAATCACATTATTTTCAAACTTCTATCTGAAAATTCCTTAAAAAATGGACGCTGGCCGCATGGTAACCGGTAATAAAGTCACAGGAGAAAAGTCACGGAAAACGTCACAATGGAATCTAGGAAAAAAGTCACAATCGTGGCTAGGAAAAAGTCGCAATTGTGGCTAGGAAAAAAGTCACAATTGCGGCTACGAAAAGTTACAATTGTGGCTAGGAAAAAGTCACAATTGTGGCTAGGAAAAAAGTCACAATTGTGGCTAGGAAAAAGTCACAATCGTGGCTAGGAAAAAGTCACAATTGTGGCTAGGAAAAAGTCACAATTGTAGCTAGGAAGAAGTCACAATCGAGGCTAGGAAAAAGTCACAATTGTGGCTAGGAAAAAAGTCACAATTATGGCTAGGAAAAAAGTTACAATTGCGGCTAGGAAAAAGTCACAATTGTAGCTAGGAAAAAGTCACAATTGTAGCTAGGAAAAAGTCACAATTGTAGCTAGGAAAAAGTCACAATTGTAGCTAGGAAAAAGTCACAATTGTGGCTAGGAAAAAAGTCACAATTGTGGCTAGGAAAAAAGTTACAATTGTAGCTAGGAAAAAGTCACAATTGTGGCTAGGAAAAAAGTCACAATTGTGGCTAGGAAAAAAGTTACAATTGTAGCTAGGAAAAAGTCACAATTGTGGCTAGGAAAAAGTCACAATTGTGGCTAGGAAAAAGTCACAACGAGGCTAGGAAAAAGTCACTATTTTGGCTAGGAAAAAAGTCACAATTGTGGCTAGGAAAGAAGGTCACTATATTGGCTAGGAAAAAGTCACAAATTTGTCTAGGAAAGAAGGTCACAGGAAAACAGTTACATTTAATTTTGGCTAGGGTTGGGGTTACGGATACGGTTATGATTAGGGTTAGATCTGTTTTTCCTGTGACTTTTTCCGTGACTTTTTGCTAGTGACTTTTTTACCAGTGACTTTTTTACTTGGATTCGATCACATACCCCTGTTGCTACTGTCCATAGAGACTGCGGACGCTGATTGTACGATTATTTATTTCAACACCAATTTCTCTCTGACGCCTCAGAAATCTAGAGACGGAATTCCAAAATATTATAACCCCAAAAGAGAATTCATTATTAACAGCGTTTCGCATGTTAAATCTTTTATGGTGATAAAATTCCTCGTTGAAATTCCACAACGAGCCGAGAAAACTATTTCATCGACAATTTAATTAGCTTTAATCTCGAAGCCAGACTCTTTACTCCAATAGTGACTGCTAATAAATCGTAAAATCAATTTAGACAAACCATTTACTGAAAGCTTAATATTAAATTAGAGTCGAGTCCGTAAAACTGGACAACGTCACTTCTAAAATATATTTAGAAAATGAGCTTCATTAATGGAAAACTCTGAGCAGTTTAGTACTAAAATGTTTACCTTTCCAAAATAATTTTGGCCTATTACAGACGTTTTACATGTTTTTACTTTTATTTTGTAATATTTTGATGAAAGTTAATACTAAATTATTGCAGACATGGTTACATTATCATTGCCTGTTTGACATTTCAGACCTCAGGCATCATCAGCGTTATTTTTCCAGTACAACACGCAACTTGGTCCACCTTATCACGTGCTCATAGATACGAATTTCATCAACATTGCATTGAAGAACAAATTGGATACATGGCAGTCTATGCTTGACTGTCTTTATGCTAAATGTAAGTGGTCAGTGTGGTACTGAAAATATTGTGATGAAAGCAAAATCTTAAACTGCAGGTCAAAGCAATCTACTATCTAAGATAGTGAAAGGAAACACACTATTTTTTTAAAAAATGGCTTACGTTTCAAAACAATTATTGCCCACAGAAACACAATTTCACGTTCGCGCCACTAGTTCTTCACTGTTACATGCATTTCACCATTCGCTAGTTAGAGGAGTACTAGCGTCTCTATCTCGGAAACGCGTTGCACAAAAAAACGTGCTATACCTCTTATTTCAGATCAGTTGTGAGGTAGTGCTTTTACCGCTTTTGTTATGTGTGAGCAAAGCGGTAAACTTGAAATTTGAATTTTAGCCGCAAAACTTATGCAACCACATGCAACCTATCTTTCGTTTATTCCTCCATTTTTATTTTTCTTTCCTCCTGTTTTTTCATTTCTTTTTTCCTTCATTCGTTCGTTTCTTTTCATTTTTGAGCCCTTCCTTCCTCTTTCCTCTGAATACACGTCAGATTGTCAGGGAGTTTAAATTATCCTAAAACATGCCTAAACATTTTCAAAGGAGGCTGCATAATTAGCTACCCTACGTGTCATATTGCTGGAATTATTAAGCATCTAATTGCTTCTGCCAACATCAAAGCTAAAATATTCAACCTCCTATTAACTATGATAATGAGTCAGTGGCCATCTTCCTTTCTTATTTCCTTCCTTCCTTGCTTTCTTCCTTTTTTCCCTCCTCGCTTCCTTCTTTTCTTCTTTGTTTTTTTCCTCGCTTCCTTCTTTCCTTCCATCCTTTCTTCCTTCCTTCCTTGTTTTCTTCCTTCCTTTCTTCCTTGTTTTCTTCCTTTCTTCCTTCCTTCCCTGCTTTCTTCCTTCCTTTCTTCCTTCCTTCCTTGCTTTCTTCCTTTCTTTCTTCCTTCCTTCCCTGCTTTCTTCCTTCCTTTCTTCCTTCCTTCCCTGGTTTCTTCCTTTCTTTCTTCCTTCCTTCCTTGCTTTCTTACTTTTTTCCTTGCTTTCTTCCTTCCTTCATTGCTTTCTTCCCTGCTGTCTTCCTTTCTTCCTTCCTTTTTCCTCACTTCCTTCTTTCATTCCTTCCTTCCTTGCTTCCTTCCTTCCTTGCTTTCTTACTTCTTTGTTCCTTTCTTTATTCTTTCCTTTCTTTCTTCCTTCAATCCTTCTTTCGTTTCTTCTTTCCCTGCCTCCTTTCTTTCTTATTCCTTTTCTACCAACTGTGTAGACCTTCTCTCTTCCCTTTAATTAATCCATCTAATCGACAAAAGGCATTTTCTTGTCTTTCTAGTTAATCTGGTCGAAAATTAGTATCTAAGATAGACATCTCAATTACGTCTGTCATTGTTTTCAAATTTTCTTGGAACTTTATTGAGTTTTACAGTTTAGAATTTTAGTTACCATAACAACCATAGAGTTTAGGACTTGTCAAAAATTTTTAACTCTACTTTGATTAATTAATATAAATATATGCAAAACTTCCGCCCTATAAGCTCATCAATCAAGCACAAATGACGTCATCGATTGATAATCGATTTCGAAATCAGTATGCATGTGATACTGCATTAACTTTTCAGAATCTTAATGAGGGGACGAAGATTTCGTTTCCGTTTTTTCTTGTGTCCTTTCTAGACACAAGTTGGTCTGTCTGTGTCTGTAATTGTCTGTTTGCAATTTTCTCTTGGCAATTGTTTCTTTGCAACTGTTTGTCTGCTATTGTCTGTCTGCAATCGTCTGCTTGCTGTTGTCTGTCTGCAATTGTCTATCTGTAATTGTCTGTCTGTAATTGTCTGTCTGCAATTGTCTGTTTAGTATTGTCTCTTCGCTATAGTCTGTCTGCAATTGTCTCTTTGTAATTGTCTGTCTGCAATTGTCTGCGTACAATTGTCTGTCTGCTATTGTCTCTTTGCTATTGTCTGTCTACAATTGTTGTCTGTCTGCAATTGTCTTTCTATAATTGTCTGTTTGCAATTGTCTGTAAAATAAGAGGCTTTTAATATTGCGCGTTGAAGCAAGAATCAAGAAATTCTTTAGGCGAAATTTCAAAGAAAAGGGAGGGGAATTTTAAAGACAGTCCCAAACACTTTTCATACAAACTTATATGCATTACGCTATCCCGTTTGAAAGACGTAACTGGAAAAGAAAATTCGTAATACATGTAATAAAATATTCGTGCCACCTGATAAACTGCATCAATATCCCAGTGTGCACCACTGATTCACAAAAATACATTCACACATTACTGATCCTACAGACAATATAAAGTAATTTGAACTTTTGCTTAGCTAGTGAAGAGTATGCTACGAATGCTCTGATTATTTTCAAACTTTATGCAATGTTGTCTAAACTTAATGAATAAACTTAGTTAATTCAAGCTAAGTCAGTAACTTGTTACTGAATAAAATTAGTACTAGATTCAGTAACAAACATGGCTGCTTTGAACAACAATTTTAGTTTTGTGCTTTTGCCTAATATTTTGATATAATTGCAGAAGAAGACACTAAAGAGCTCTACTGAAAAGTCTTATGTCTTTCAGTTTAGTTACTGTATGATTGCATATACTTGTGCACTGTGCAATAAATGCTGAAACTTTACCATCATGGTCTTAGTATTATTTAAAGCATTACTGAGTCTAAGAGTCAGAGAGACGTGAAGTGGCTCTGCTGTTAATGTGGGGTATCAAAGTACCACTTGCTTTCTAGATTATGATAACATTACAAGGCCTCTGATACCCCAAACAAATGCCTGTTACTGATTTGTGTGGTCCTATTGGTAACAGACAGTCTTTAAAGGACAAGTAAACGCTCTTTCATGACCTTAAAAATTCGTCTTCGTCACTTACATGCTGTCTTATTGCATACAGGACTTATATATGATATATCTCAATAACATTCGCATAACTGGGGCCTCCGTATTTCAAATAAAGGGCTTCAAAGAGGGGTGCTTATCTCAAATGAAGGGCACTTTATCTCAAATAAATGGCTCAAACAGAGATCCTTTGTCTCAAATGAGAAGCCACTTTAAAATTGGATTTGCAGACTTCGTGGCCTCCTTTTTTAAAGTTGAAATTTTATTTTAAGTTATATGAATTATTGAATAACGCAAGGAACGGGCCCCCAAGCTTGAGTGGCTGCAGCCTACACCAGTCGTCACGTGAGTTCGAATGGCAAAGGTTACTGGGTCACTATAGTGATCCTTTGTATTTCATACATAAATCATTAATGTCAGGACAAATATCAACTAATCAACCAAATTTCAGTGGCAGCGAGTTTATTCCTATTTATCTGTTACTAAGGCGCTTGTAAATCACGGAGGCAAAGAACGGCAAGAATTCTGCAAGCAGCGTCTCAGAAGTCTGTTCTCAGAAATCGTATTGAAGTTATGAAGATTGAATATTTTTCCGTGAACATCAGGGAGTTTCCATGAATGACTCGGGTGACTCATGCTGCTATTAATATCCCTTCCTCTCTGCCCAGTGGTTTACTATAAATGAAAACTGCGCTTTTTGTTTCTGTTGTAGTGAGTAGTTTTACATGAAGATTATTGCTGGAGAAGAGATTTGTGAAGGAGAGAGAGAGAGAGAGAGAGAGAGAGAGAGAGAGAGAGAGAGAGAAAGAGAGAGAGAGAGAGACACACAGAGAGAGAGAGAGAGAGAGAGAGAGAGAGAGAAAGAGAGAGAGAGACACACACACAGAGAGAGAGAGAGAGAGAGATTTTATATAATAATAATAAATCTTTATTAAAGAAATGAATATATATACACAAAGGTGCCTCTTTTTGCAGGCTCAAATCAACAAATTACATTTTCACATAACAAATCTTTTAAATCCAGTTTCACACTATGTACAACGAATAACATTTTATACTTAAATTAGATATAATTTCAAACGAATCACAAGTATTATACAAACAAATTAACTTTACACAACTACATAATTTATTTTTTTATACTGGAGCGGGCCTAAATTAACAGTTACTTAGTATAAAATTGTCCCTGATCAGGTTAGTGAAAGCCATTATTAAATTTTTATCAGGTTGAAGCAAAATATTACGTGTATAATTGGCATCAGCTATTTCCATGAACGGCATTCTTTTTGCATTATCTATTTTATTACATCTGAATAAAATGTGCTGAGGAGTTTGCTCTTCTTCTCCACATGGACATAAACTAGTATCACACATATTAAGTCTATACAAAAAGCTGTTAAAATTCCCCTGGCCAGTTAAAAAGGACATGGCAATGGATTCTATTTTCCTTTCATTATTTCCAAGTGGCAAATTTAAGGGTGTACATTTTATATTCTGTATTTCAACATTATCTCCTCGAAATTGCATAACATGCCTATATTTAGTTGCCCAGGTATAAGAAACATAATCTGTAATTTGACGTTTGGTATAAATTAACATATTTTCAGGAATTTGTTCAAGATCTGTATTACGAAAGTTTTCATTCCAGACAAATTTTAAAAAGTTTCTCACAGTCTGCACATTTGTATACATAATATTTTTATAAATATGTCTTCCTGTCAGACGTGCACTACCATACCGCAGAATCTGTTGTTTTACTAAATCGTCAGCGCTCTGACATAATGTCTTAAGACATGATTTAACCACAATTACATTTAGTTCAATGTCTAACGGTGGAAGACCACAAAGTAATTCCAATTTAGTACGATCTGGTTTAAAAGCCAACCCCGCAGAAACTTTCATTATATCATAGGTTATATCTTCAAATACGGTAAGTTTTTTACCTAACCATACAATAGCACCATACAGTATAATCGGCAAAATAGTAGTTTTATAAATATTTACAATGGTAGCAAGTCGCAAACCTGCATATTTACTGCAATTGTTTTTTACTTTCAACCATCTATACCATACCTTTTTATGAACATTGCCCGCGTGTTTAACAAATGTTAATTTCCGATCAACAGTTAGGCCTAATATTTTGCTGTCTTCAACAAACAATATTTCATTGTTACTAATTTTTAAATTGTCTGGCTTGTTATTTTCATCCCATGCCCCTACTAGCAATGCTTCTGTCTTACCAGGTAACGTATTTATCTTTAAACGCCATTTCTGGCACCATTTGTGAAGCACATCACAACAGCTTTGTGCAATTGTAACACAGGTTTGCGGGTCTGTATTTGACACATGCAAAGATCCATCATCAACATACTTGTACTTTTTAACAGAGTCATGCATATTATAAAACATATCTGCAATGAAAAATATAAACAGTATTGGGGCTATAACTGACCCCTGTGGGAGTCCTAAATTGCATCGATATTGATCGGACATATAATCATTTATCTTTATGCAGATATTGCGATTTTGTAATATATATGCTATAAGGCGTAGCATAGACCCTCGTACATTTGCACAAATAAGTTTAAATAATAAACCTTCAACCCAAACACTGTCGAACGCTTTTTCGTAATCACAGCAAATTGTTATACCGTATGCATTATTCAAATGCCAGTAATTATCGTCCAATAACCATTTCTTCGTATGTAGGTAAACTTGTTGAGCGTTTAATATCAAATAGACTTAAAAATCATTTCTTTCAGTTAAACTGCATTGATACAGAGCAAGAAGGCTTCATAAAAGGCAAAAATACAGTACGTTATTTAACCAGATTAGTTACTGATATGGAAGACGACATTTTGAATAATGCATACGGTATAACAATTTGCTGTGATTACGAAAAAGCGTTCGACAGTGTTTGGGTTGAAGGTTTATTATTTAAACTTATTTGTGCAAATGTACGAGGGTCTATGCTACGCCTTATAGCATATATATTACAAAATCGCAATATCTGCATAAAGATAAATGATTATATGTCCGATCAATATCGATGCAATTTAGGACTCCCACAGGGGTCAGTTATAGCCCCAATACTGTTTATATTTTTCATTGCAGATATGTTTTATAATATGCATGACTCTGTTAAAAAGTACAAGTATGTTGATGATGGATCTTTGCATGTGTCAAATACAGACCCGCAAACTTGTGTTACAATTGCACAAA
>JAQGDQ010001011.1:2500-41455 GCA_030141605.1 Tubiluchus corallicola
ATTTGAGCACTGGGATCTTAGGACTAGGGGACATTTAGGCACAGGAATCTTAGGACAGTGGAACATTTGGGCACTGGTATCTTAGGACAGTGGGACATTTGAGCACTGGAATCTTAGGACAGTGGGACATTTGGGCACTGGGATCTTAGGACAGTGGGACATTTGAGCACTGGAATCTTAGGACAGTGGGACATTTGGGCACTGGGATCTTAGGACAGTGGGACATTTGGGCACTGGGATCTTAGGACACTGGGACATTTGGGCACTGGGATCTTAGGACAGTGGGACATTTGGGCACTGGGATCTTAGAACAGTGGGACATTTGGGCACTGGGATCTTAGGACAGTGCGACATTTGGGCACTGGGATCTCAGGACAGTGGGACATTTAGGCACTGGAATCTTAGGACAGTGGGACATTTAGGCACTGGTATCTTAGGACAGTGGGACATTTGGGCACTGGGATCTTAGGACAGTGGGACATTTGGGCACTGGGATCTTAGGACAGTGGGACATTTGGGCACTGGGATCTCAGGACAGTGGGACATTTGGGCACTGGGATCTTAGGACACTGGGACATTTGGGCACTGGGATCTTAGAACAGTGGGACATTTGGGCACTGGGATCTTAGGACAGTGGGACATTTGAGCACTGGGATCTTAGGACACTGGGACATTTGGGCACTGGAATCTTAGGACAGTGGGACATTTGGGCACTGGGATCTTAGGACAGTGGGACATTTGAGCAGTAGGATCTTAGGACAGTGGGACATTTGAGCAGTAGGATCTTAGGACAAGGGGACATTTGGGCACTGGAATCTTAGGACAGTGGGACATTTGGGCACTGGGATCTTAGAACAGTGGGACATTTGGGCACTGGTCTCTTAGGACAGTGGGACATTTGAGCACTGGGATCTTAGGACAGTGGGACATTTGAGCACTGGGATCTTAGGACAGTGGAACATTTGGGCACTGGAATCTTAGGACAGTGGAACATTTGAGCACTGGGATCTTAGGACAGTGGGACATTTGGGCACTGGAATCTTAGGACAGTGGGACATTTGGGCACTGGAATCTTAGGACAGTGGGACATTTGAGCAGTAGGATCTTAGGACAAGGGGACATTTGGGCACTGGGATCTTAGGACAGTGGGACATTTGAGCAGTAGGATCTTAGGACAAGGGAACATTTGGGCACTGGGATCTTAGGACAGTGGGACATTTGAGCACTGGAATCTTAGGACAGTGGGACATTTGGGCACTGGGATCTTAGGACAGTGGGACATTTGGGCACTGGGATCTTAGGACAGTGGGACATTTGGGCACTGGGATCTTAGGACAGTGGGACATTTGGGCACTGGGATCTTAGGACAGTGGGACATTTGGGCACTGGGATCTTAGGACAGTGGGACATTTGGGCACTGGGATCTTAGGACAGTGGGACATTTGGGCACTGGGATCTTAGGACAGTGGGACATTTGGGTTTGGGCACTGGGATCTTAGGACAGTGGGACATTTGGGCACTGGGATCTTAGGACAGTGGGACATTTGGGCACTGGGATCTTAGGACAGTGGGACATTTGGGCACTGGGATCTTAGGACAGTGGGACATTTGGGCACTGGGATCTTAGGACAGTGGGACATTTGAGCACTGGAATCTTAGGACACTGGGACATTTGGGCACTGGGATCTTAGGACAGTGGGACATTTGAGCACTGGGATCTTAGGACAGTGGGACATTTGAGCACTGGGATCTTAGGACACTGGGACATTTGGGCACTGGGATCTTAGGACAGTGGGACATTTGAGCACTGGGATCTTAGGACACTGGGACATTTGGGCACTGGGATCTTAGGACAGTGGGACATTTGAGCACTGGGATTTTAGGACAGTGCGACATTTGGGCACTGGGATCTCAGGACAGTGGGACATTTGGGCACTGGGATCTCAGGACAGTGGGACATTTGGCAGCAAACAATGAGGCGGCATACACTTGGGCACTAGTCCTCATTTAAGGACACTTGTAGCACAAGTGCACAATTTCTGCCAGGGGACGCTACCAGTTCCACCTACTTGCCTTGCCTACCTACCTACCTGCCTACCTACCTACTTACCAACCTACACCTACTTACCTACCTGCCTGCTTGCCTACCTACCTGCTTGCCTACCTACCTGCCTGCCTACCTACCTACCTACCTATCTGCCTGCCTGCCTGCCTACCTACCTACCTGCCTACCTGTCTACCTACCTACCTACCTGCCTGCCTACCTACCTGCCTACCTACCTGCCTACCTACCTACCTGCCTACTTACCAACCTACACCTACTTACCTACCTACCTACTTGCCTACCTACCTACCTACCAACCTACCTACCTACTTACCTACCTACCTACCTGCCTGCCTGCTTTCCTACCTGCCTACCTACCCACCTACTTACTTACCTACTGATCTACCTAACTACCCACCCACCCTAACCTACCTACCTATCTACCTACCTACCCACCCACCCTAACCTACCTACCTACCAACATACCTGTTTACCTAACTAACTAACCAAACAACCAACCAACCACCCATCTTCCTACCTACTAACTGCCCAAGTGTCCACTGCATAAGTGTCAAGTTCCCACATGTCCATTACCCAAGTAACCTATGACGTACTACTTTCGAAACATGAAGTGGCATGGCAGTGTTATACTTACAAAGTGTTGCATTATTATTTGTTGCTGCTGCTGTTGTTGTTGTTGTTGCTGCTGCTGCTGCTGCTGTTGTTGTTGTTGTTGTTGCTGCTGTTGTTGTTGTTGTTGTCGTTGCTGCTGCTGTTGCTGTTGTTGAAATAGCTGCTATCCCTGTTCTAGAAGCTATAATGTGATATTGCCTACCCTTAAAAACAACTAATAGATGGCGCCACTCTCCAACTTAATTTACTTTTACGTTAACTAACAAAGACAGTTCTGTTTGGTGATTTTTTTATTTATCTATGACTAACTTCTCCAATTTAAATATTCAACATGAGCCGGTATTTGTGACTAGCACCCCATGATTAGCACCGCCTTCTGATCTGAGAACTTGTCGGATTTGTTGCCAAGCTGCAGTTTCTCCCATTCATCTCGCCTTGCATCCAAGCTGGCAGCGCGCTGATTGGCTGAGCGGTAGATCAGTCAGCTGCACGGTGCGTGCTAGGTGTACAGGCTAGCCTTTCAGAGCTCATAAAGTGTTTTGCTCTTTGCGTTAGAACGTTGTCGAAGCAGCGAGTGAAAGAGAAGCAGCGTCGTTTTAATAAATTTTTGCTTGTAATTCATGCGGGTAGAGTAGTTAGATGCCCCCCTACTGGGGTAGAGACGAGATTTTACTCACTCGAGTGTCAATCGTGCAGAACAGGCTGGAAAATCAACGAAAAGATAGCCGTTTGCCACCGTCATGGAAAACGTCACAAAATCGCAAATGGATCGTAACGAGATACGGTTGATATTTGCCCGTTTCTAGATTCGGAGAGCCATGCTAACAAGTTTGCAGAGTTCTTGTATGTGAGAAAAGGAAGGATCTTTATGTGAGTGTGCAGCACTGATTCATTTCATTCGAGCAGCTGCAGCAGCTGTTGATTTTCGCCTAGGAATGTACAGCAGGGACCTACAGCAGCAGGAGTCGTACGGTACACTTCTAAAACTGGGCATTGTGGATGTGATGTGTGAAACTGCAGTTGTTTTCTTGTGATTTAATTTCCTTAGACGATTTCTTAGACATAGATTCTTGTGTCAGACGCACGGCATTCTGGCAGGTAGGAAGTTTCTATTTCCTGTGATCCATCATTAACGTCTGTCACAAATGCTTGGTTAGTTCCCAATTATCTATAGTACACGGCATACAGGAAGCTTGCATTCTATATTTGCATACAATTCGGGTGTGACACACGCGCACTGTACAACTTGCTGTTGAGTGTGCCTGTCTGTGTGTGCGTTCGTTCGTTTTCAACTGGTTTGACAATTACCCGGTTTGCTTTCAAACGAGTGGGGGGCTACATTTCCTCAAACAGGTCATTGTTATCGTATTCAGACCCACTCCAACTCTGGGAGCTATTAATAATCATCTGTGGACCTACTCCAACTCTGGGAGCTATTAATAATCATTTGTACACTGAGACAAACTGATCACTGGACATTATTTTCGCAACGACGTTAATAAATCCTTAATAGAGCAATTTGTCCTGCCCTTTTTATGATTTATTATAAGCGAAGGACGTCACGAAGAGAAATATACTACAACGATTGGAAGTGAAATACAGACATAGTTTTGAACTATCAACTGCTGTTACAACTTGCGCACCCTTTCGCTAATTTTTGTAACTAAACTATAGTTGAAAAAGCATCTCGTGATGGATATAAAAATCATCATGTCCAGTCGGCCGAAGGAAAATGGCGTGGAGGTGGCCAACGGGAAGGTTCCCATGCGCGGGTCATTCAACGGCGACCCCATTCGGCAGGCCATGCATAAGAGCAACACGTTCAGCTCGTTCGGACAGTTGGAACAGCGCCAGAATACCAAGAACGGATTCTTCTCCAAATTGTCACTGAAAAGATTTCCGCGATTGAAGAGCTCGAAAAGTCTAGGTAGGTGTGACAGTTACGTTTTTCTTATTGTTGTTTGTTCGTCGGCTGTTTAGCCGGATTTCAAGGTCAAGCATTGGAAGCCGTCGTTAGACGCAACATTCAGAAGTGTCCGTAAGAATGTGGCTGAATTACATGCTGTCTGCCTTACTTGTAAAACACCTGCAACTTTGAATATTTCCCATTGTCTAGCATGGCTTTTGAACCTTATCATTGTTTAAAAAAGTAACAAGCTTGCCAGATAAGGCCTTTATTAGTGTAAAGAATTCACATTCATAACTAATCACTAGAATGGTGGACGTCCTCAACATGACATAGCTTAAACATCTACATGACATAGCTTAAACGTCTACATGACATAGCTTAAACGTTAACATGACATAGCTTAAACGTCTACATGACATAGCTTAAACGTCAACATGACATAGCTTAAACGTCTACATGACATAGCTTAAACGTCAATGACATAGCTTAAACGTCTACATGACATAGCTTAAACGTGTACATGGCATAGCTTAAACGTCAACATGACATAGCTTAAACGTCTACATGACATAGCTTAAACGTCAACATGACATAGCTTAAACGTCTACATGACATAGCTTAAACGTGTACATGACATAGCTTAAACGTCAACATGACATAGCTTAAACGTCTATGTGGATGCGCCCAGTCCAGGCAAAGAAAGGGCAAAAATCAGTATTGAACTGCGTGATAGACCTGTAATTTATTAAAATAACAGATCACAAAAAGTGCTTAAGAACGTGCTAAAGGTTATTACTATTTAGACAAAATGAAAAGTTACATTTAAGAAGACTGAAACACAAATTATTACTTTATGATTCTAGAGATTTAAAGCAATTCTAAACAATTTAAACTATTAACTAATTATTAAAGTAGATGGTGACTTACATTTACTGGTGACAACTTTGGCTTGAAAATACAACTAGTGTCTGTTAAATTGCAACAAAATAGACAAAGCAATGCAAGTATCACCAAACGGCATGATTAGCATAGTGGCAACAGAAAATCTAACTACGTGTAAAAACAAGTGTGATTGATAGGTGGCGTATACTACTAAAGCTTAGGTCACGTGACTAAGGCTGGCTTCGTTTTAAACACTTTCAGGCAATGCATGTTTGTAAAAATGCGAAAAGAAAACAAATAATTATAGAATGCTAGATTAAATTGTTTGACACCAACAGTCTATGTTAATCTCTCTACAAACGTGAACGAATTTTGTCGTTCCATAATCCAGCCATATTTATATTCTCGGAGCTTTGATGAATTTGAAATATTTGCAGTTGTGGACAATTTCAAAGTAACACTGAAATTAAACGCTGATTAAGACGCTGCAGCTGATTTATTTCGAATCGGGGTATTAGTTTTGCCGCAGATGTGAAAGATTTTTTTAATTAAGAAAGTGATTAAATCATGAGTCATAAGTCATTTATTTCACATTACACATTTACAATGGTTACATATACAATATCTAGTAAAAGGGCCTACAATGAACATAATACAAATAAGAAATACTGCACAGGAAAAGCCTCAAACACTGTTCACTTATATACGAAGGTAAATGTGTTGCGGGCAATCAAAAAGCAGGGCTTGTTAGATTGTCCCACACAGTGATAGAAAAAAAGTAATGGAAATAATCTGAAAATTTAAAGTGAATCGTGATAAAAAATATTAGTGCTTAAAATGGAATGATGTAATGAATGAAGCTCATATATGAGATGATATGAAAGAAAGAAAGACTATTATTTGTTAATAGTATGTAAAATTAAGATAACTTGATTAAGCTAACACCACTGTTTTGCAACTACTGTGAGGATGGATACTGATAGAAATTTTGATTACTCACTGATACTTACTTAAAATTTGATTTTTTAACATTTTTTTAAATCTAGTAATAGATCTGCTATTTTTTGCGGATTGAAAAATCTCATTCCAGACTTTTGGTCCTTGATATATTATAAAATGTTTAGCTTTGGAAGTTTTATAAAATATTATAAAATTATAAAATCAAAAACAAAGGCGGTTCTTTCCTTGATCTCGTATTCAACGTTTAGTTCCCATGTCAAACCGATCAAAAGATTTCCCATGTCAAACCGATCAAAAGATTTCCCATACGTTTACAGAACGTCTTACACATATGTCGGTCAGACAAAGAGTGTGTAGTTCTTTTGTATACTGTATCTGCCCTGGGGGGTTTATAGGTGGGCAGGTAGGTACAGTACTGTGCAACTAAAACATTACGCTTCCCTGCGTAAAACCGAACCTTGGCATTTATGTAAATTTAAAAAAATCGATCCTGAATGCATTGAGGCGGGATAATTTAAGTTGATACTGGGGGGGGGGGGTTATTAACGATTTAACACTCAATTATAGCACCCACACCTGTTTAAACTGTCGTACGGAGTCGAGTGGACTTACGGCTACTATTGTGTAGAGTTTGGGTCGATTCAAATGCAAATCTGGCGTAACACTTGTAGACAGTAGACTAACCAGAATCTTGCTGCTATCCAAGTCTTTCTCCACGTTGTAATTTTGCTTTCTGAACAAGTCATGGTGTAACCTGAACAGTCCGAAAAATATTGTTCGTTTTTCAGCTTCTGTATGTTTTATCGTTATGAGTAGCGTTTGTAACGAAATTCGCTTCCAAAAATGCTTGTTACATGTTTTGAATTATGAATTATGAATTTATTCCACAGCAACTGAAACATACATATAAATTGATATTACATTGAAAAAAAAATAAACTATGCGAGTTACTGTGAGAAGGAGGAAGGAGCATTGAGCTTTCGAGTCCTCCTCCAGATAAGTGAAACAATTGACAATTAACATTACATTTTCATCAGTTATAGCATACATTAGAACAAAATAAGTTTTGTTAGTAACTTAAGATCAGGATGAGTAAAATTGTGAGTTAATTATACCGTTGTAGTAGGTAATTCTTTGATGCTTTTTTAAATTGATAAAGATTAAGAGTTTTCATTTCACGCGGAATTGATGACCATATTTTAATAGCATTATATTTTGATGACTGTTTCATTATATTTATTTTTGGAAGAGGGAGTACATAGTTTCCGACTGAATATCTTGTGTAATGATCATGTTGATTTGAAACTGGACTAAAGTATGACTGAAAAACGTGTGGAAGTAGTGAATTATGATAGTGATACATGAAATGAGGACATGTGTACAGGTTTAAAACGGTTTTTTTATCAGTAGGATATTCTGTAAGAAACACTGCTGTAGAAATGTGACAGAAGAATCTAGACTTTTACATTATGGCGTCATAATGACGCAAAAATAATATGGTGAAATATGGAATTTGTTAGTGCAGTGTTTTTTTAGCACTTCCTTTGTAACTTGTGAATCGTGAATAAGCTTTTTCACGGTTTCGTTGTGTGCAGTTGCTGTAGGTCAAAGGTTAAGTGCGCCACAGCAGCGCATCTTAACTCCAACCGCCACGTGACATGTGGGTAAAGCAAAACCGTCTGCTGCATAAGTTCAGTAACTGTAGTTAATTATCGATTAGTTTGTGTGTAGAATGATTTTTACTAGCAGAATCTTGTTTAGGAACAAAAAAATGAACTAAATTAGGTTTTAGCAGTTAAAACTGCTATTATTATAACAGCCTGGGCTGCAGGGCGTTGTCAAGTGTACACAAATGCGTTGTCTGGTACACTTAACCTTTGACCTTTTCGCGATCATCATCAATCGTTGAAAGGCTTATTCTTTCAGCGCATCATCTTCCTTGTCGACTGGATAAAATATTGACATCTAAAGCATTTATCTCCCACAACTCCCCGTCGACCCGTTTTCTCTGCAAATGACGATAATTCTTGTCAAGAAATTTCCTTCATTGTAAACCACGTCGATAAAACCGAGGCCGCTGTTGGCGAAAATGGTCGTGGAGAATCGTAAAAAATCATTTCTTTTTGCTGATGCATACGGGCAGCTGCTGCTTTAATGGCCCCACAACTGCTGGCCCAGCTTGAAACTAATGTGATTTTAATGCCAGTGAACCTAGGAATAGTGGCAGCATTGAAAGAAGGGAAACCGTAGGAGGGGGGCGAAGGGCAGAGAGAGAGAGGGGAGCAGACAGACAGAGAGGCAGAGAGAGAGAGAGGGAGAGTGGCAGACAAACAAAGAGGGGGAGCGAGAGAGAGAGAGAGAGAAAGCGAGAGAATGTGGCAGACAGACAGAGAGGCAGAGAGAGAGAAAGAGAGGGAGAGTGACAGACAAACAGAGAGGCAGAGAGAGAGAAAGCGAGAAAGAGTGGCAGAGAGAGAGAGAAAGCGAGAGAGAGAGAGTGGCAGACAGACAGAGAGGCAGAGAGAGAAAGAGAGGGAGAGAGAGAGAGAGAGAGAGAGAGCGAGAAAGAGTGGCAGACAGGCAGAGAGAGAGAGGGAGAGAAAGCGAGAAAGAGTGGCAGAGAGAGAAAGAAAGAGAGAAAGCGAGAGAAGGTGGCAGACAGGCAGAGAGAGAGAGGGAGAGAAAGCGAGAAAGAGTGGCAGAGAGAGAAAGAAAGAGAGGGAGAGTGCAGACAAACAGAGAGGGAGAGAGAGAGAGAGAGAGAAGGTGGCAGACAGACAGAGAGGCAGAGAGAGAGAGGGAGAGTGAGAGAAAGCGAGAAAGAGTGGCAGAGAGAGAAAGAAAGAGAGGGAGAGTGTAGACAAACAGAGAGGGAGAGAGAGAGAGAGAGAGAAAGAAGAAGGGGGGACAAAACATCTTTTAAAAACAATTGGAGTCGTTAGGAGAAGCTTACGAGTTAGACGAAATTGCGCATGCTAATAAATCCATTTGTTTGCGTTTCTTTTGCTCATTAAAACAATAATATAATTTATGCTAATCTAGCTTTCCATAAATGTCCGACAGAAAATGACAAAACGCTGCGTCGCCGGCTTATCATAAATTGAAGATATAATTTGTCTGCCATAAATTTCCATGGCAACGAGAAGATGACAACAGGAAAATTATCCCGCTGCTCCGCTGTGGCTTTTCCCGTTGCAAAACAGCTGCAGCATCTTTCTGCATGCATACCAAAGTGCTGATTGGGTTTTATAATAATCTTTCTCTAACACTTTAAATGGCATTTGGAGTTGGTTCCTCGGGGTGCAGTTTTGGGTCCCATGTGACGTGTAAGATAAATGATTTGTTCATCGTTAACGTTGCTATAATGTCATTTAGCTTCAGCTCCCTAATGAAGCCAATAAATTATGACCAATTGAAGCCATATAGTAAAGAAATTTTGTGATTCTCATGGCTGTTAGCGGGTTAAATTGAGACTTGCTAAGATCTCTTTCTTCTCATGATTATTTATGGCTTGTTTACGGTGAATTGTAACGGTGTGTGCTGTGGTAATTTTTATGAATGGATGTGTGAATAGTTTATTGGTGTAGTGGTATTGTAAAACGTTCCGTCAACTTCCCAGAAAAGAAACAATATTTGATATTAAGGTATTGAAGTTCTGACATATGTATACTATATCAGAACTATATATATATATATATATATATATATATATATATATATATATAGTATCTTTATTTGCCATTAAAATACATTGATAATCACTGATAAAAACTTTACAGAGATGATCAATCAGTGTTAGTTAATAAAAACTTGCACTGCTAAAGGCAAATGCGTCAGTGCAATCTAAACTACTGTGCAGTAATGGAAAGTAACGACGAATAAAATCAAACCTTATTTACAACTATGCACAAAAAATGAAAAATTATGATTTAATTAATACGGCCGTGGATATATGAATTCTTAATTAGTGTGTATGTTGTCGTGCTGGTGTGATGGTATTTCATATCTGGTTAATATTAGTGATTTTAATTTTGTTTTAAATGCTGATAGGGACTTGATTTGTTTAACCTGTAATGGTAACCTGTACTAATCGCGCAGATTTAGTTTTGGTTCAGGTTTTATGCGTTCTGTCCAAAGTTAGTATTGGATTTGACTCTGTCATTGAAGTTGACCTCAAAGCACAAGAAAACCCTTCATAAACCATAAAGCTTAAAAAATTCGTTTTGAAATTTTATACCACTTACGGTACTGCCTTTTTGCGTGCAGGACTTTAATCGGCGGTCACTCTGTATAAAACATGTAAATTTAAACTCCCGCGATGACCGTTAGACGCAGCCATTTTGACGACAGGTCATTTGAAACAAGTTTAGATAACATTGTGTAAAGTTTGAAAAAATAATCAGAGCATTCGTAGCGCACAAGTCACTAACTAAATAAAATTTAAAATTACTGTATCTTGTCAATAAGATTAAAAATACGTTTTTTGGTTAGTGAGTGGTGCCCCCTGGAGGGTGAGTCAGCGACATCTTACCAATTGGTGAAAACATTTTAAATAATTAATAATTTTCTTTTCTGGTTACCTAAGTCTTTCTAGCAGGTGAGTGAAAATCCAAGTAATATAGATTTGCTCGGAAAGTCTTCTGAGATATAATTTAACATTGCCTTTTCTTCCCCTGATTTACATTTGGTACATGACGTCATGTAATGGCGACTTCGGAACAGTATTGCAGGAGATTTCAAATGAAAACAAACTAAAATTCCTTTCAATGCGAGTAAGATATACGCATAAAATTGCCATAAAGTAATATAATTTTTTAAAGCGATTTTTCTAAAACCTACTTCAGGTGTCCCTTTTCTTGTCCTTTAAATTTCATTTTTCAAGCCAGAATAGAGTATGCCATGCACTTCACTGTGGTTTTCTACTTGCACAGTCTATATCGAATAGCTATTAAAAACCTGTAGACTTGTTTGTTATGTTTATAGAAGCAGTCTACATTCATACATTAGGCTGAATAACGACCTAGTGTTAGTCTTAGTCTTAGTCTTAGTGTTTACCAGAAAGTGTTACCAAAAGTTTCTGTGATTGTGAACAACCCGAAAATCGTAAAAAATACATTTGATATGCAATTAGATTAATAACGTGTAAAACGCTGTTTATTAATGTAGTAGATACAGCTTCTATCTATCTGTTACCTATTCTACAAATGGGCTTAACTTAATAGTGAACGGTTGCTCCAATAGGGAGGGGGAGGGGGAGGGAGACGGACCATCAAACACCGAGTAAAATGTGCATTATATGTCCTACACTAGACTCGAACTCAAGACTGCGTGGTTACAGTCTGAAATTTAACCAGAAATTTTATCAGATTTTCACAGCATTACAGAAACTTCAGTATAGTTGTTTCAGAAAAAGTAAATGTTCATTATTTCTCAGACATGACATCGGAAAATAAGAACGTGTCTTACTGAATAAAAGCTAGCAATATTGTAAACTTTCATAACAGGGGAGAGAGAGAGAGGGAGGGGGGTGAGAGAAAGAGAGAGAGAGAGAGAGGGGGAGGGGGTGAGAGAAAGAGACAGAGAGAGAGAGAGGGACGGAGAGAGAGAGAGAGAGAGAGAGAGAGAGAGAGAGAGAGAGGGGGAGGAGAGAGAGAGAGAGAGAGAGAGAGAGAGAGAGGGAGAGAGAAAGAGAGAGAGAGAGAGAGAGAGAGAGAGAGAGAGAGAGAGAGAGAGAGAGAGAGAGAGAGAGAGAGAGAGAGAGAGAGAGAGAGAGAGAGATTTGAATTGTTCACTTTCCTATATATCAAGTCTTTCTGTGAATTCCAGATCTCTTCATACGAAAGTAACTGATACTTATATCGACTCATTCCAGAAATCTGTGGAATGTGAACTATTTCAATTTATGACAAACATCAATTCTCAGTTTAATTTTTGAGAATTTCCAAATGCGAGTCAATGGTGGTAAATGATAGTCTTCTGTCATATTCGAATGCTTTCAATGAGAACAATGTGCATATTGTTATTGGCTAGCTCAGATGTTTCTACCGAAGAAGAAAAAAAACGTTTATGTGTGTGTTAGGGTTGCCACCACTCCCGGTATGGCCTGGAGTCTAGGGTTGCCACCGCTCCAGGTTTGGCCCAGAGTCTAGGGTTGCCACTGCTCCCAGTTTGGCCTGGAGTCTAGGGTTGCCACTGCTCCCGGTTTGGCCCGGAGTCTAGGGTTGCCACTGTTCCCGGTTTGGCCCGGAGTCTAGGGTTGCCACCACTCCCGGTTTGACCTGGAGTCTAGGGTTGCCACTGCTCCCGTTTTGGCCTGGAGTCTAGGGTTGCCACTGCTCCCGGTTTGGCCCGGAGTCTAGGGTTGCCACCGCTCCCGGTTTGACCTGGAGTCTAGGGTTGCCACCGCTCCCGGTTTGGCCCAGAGTCTTGCCACCGCTCCCGGTTTGGCCACAGTCTTGCCCTCCACCTCCCGGTCTAGGGTTGCCACATTATAGCAGCGCCCCTCATTCATTCCATGGCTATTTGTTGGGAGCAAAAATTTCATTTTCCAATTTCGGTCTGTTGGCTTTTCATTACTGTACATCTTTATCTTGTCCAATCAAAATTTGCCGTACAGCATTTTACTGAGTTCCTCTACTGAAGACACACAGGTGGTTCATGTCTGGTTGTCTTCAGGGCTCTACTGAAACTGGATCTATTAGCTCGTATTGTTTGTGTGTTTCCTGCGTTGTTTATCCTAGTATGATTTTGATGCTAGACTGCTGACACGTTTCAGCTGACCTATGGTCAGTGNNTGACGCTCAGGCTTATTTTAGGCCAGGTTATGTAACTAGTTCCTACTGTTATAATTCCACCATTAATTATTGTCAATCTTTATAAAAGAAGTTTAGTTAAACTGTTTAATGATATAAGGCTAGAAGCCAACTTGTTCTGAAATCAGATTTCACCTGTACATTCAGTGATACTGTTTATGCATTACTACTATATCATGTGAT
Organism: Tubiluchus corallicola; assembly: GCA_030141605.1. Taxonomy (NCBI): domain Eukaryota; kingdom Metazoa; phylum Priapulida; class Priapulimorpha; order Priapulimorphida; family Tubiluchidae; genus Tubiluchus; species Tubiluchus corallicola. The sequence goes on from JAQGDQ010001011.1 coordinate 15,924, forward strand.
TGAAGCCACGTAGACGAAATTTTGGCTGTTCAGTTCGCCCTGGTATTCCGCTTTAAGTTGTCGAGTTAAGCGGACGTTCTCATGTCATGAAATGATGGTTTAGTAGTAATAGTGCTTGCTTGTAGAATACTGATATCTGCTGCTGATGATACTTACTCGTATTTACCTGACGTTGATGATACTGTCGTTGGTGCGGGATGCTGTTATTACAAAATTGGTAATCCTTACCTTGCGACGAGTGCAGGAGCTTGGATGCTACCCCATTTTGGCGTCGTATTAGTGGAGGCGTGTACATCAGGAGTCGTCAAAGTTTGGAGACGTCGTTCACGTAGTGTAGTCAACCGTTCTATGGTGCACCATTCCTCGATCAAGCCCCTGGTGAGGAGATGCCGCGGAATGGGAGCAGGAGAATAGTCGCTTGATGATGCCAAGACTGGACTGGTGAAAAACATTACGTTGTTCTTTCTCTTCTTAGCCGGCTTAGTCTTTATTATTAACAGTTGTCTCGTAATGTGTTTTGAAACATTCATTAAATTGTTATATTATTTTATTAATTCAGTGGTTTCTTCACAGTGTTTTCGACTAAGTGTTTTATTCTTTACCTAAGGGTTACACTTAAGTCACAAACCACATATTTACAATAACGGAACTTAGACTACATCGTCACATTATGGTGTCAGAAGTGGGATTTTTGACTTTATTTGGTGTAACTCGGTAGGAATAAAATTCTTTGTCAGCATTTTGAGAATTTAATGATATTTACTTTCAGGTAATTAGTTACATAGCTAATTTTCTGGGGGAATCTTTGGGCAAAAGCATATCGAAAGAACATAGCATCTTCCGTTGAGTGACTTTATTGATTACTCAGTTGAATGTGTTTTGTCTATTATTTAAATAGGTTTCCTGCAGATTTCGTAAACGCTATAATTCCAGGTGTATGCCGACTTGAATGCCGATTTGTCCTTGATTCCACTGTAAACGTTTCAAGTGCTAGTGAAACCGTTATTTCGTTGCAGGCTAGTCAAAAGTCTTGGCCTAGATTTTGTATATTCCTAGTTTGCTACTTTGTTTGATTTGCACGTACATTACCCTACTGTACAGTATTTTTGTACGTTTGTATGCGTTGAGCCAGTGTGTGTCAGTTGAATGATAGATCTATAAATATTCTGCGAGCATAAAGTTTTTTCACTGAAACTACTATTTGTCCTATATTGTCCTGTAATTAGAATGTCACGCGTTTACGTGGAGAGTGAATTGCAGCAACTAACTGTACCTGTCTTAAAGCAAATGTTGAACGTAGGCTAACTTTACCACAGGGTACAAATAAGGCCGGAATAATTGATATAATCATGAATGCACAGGGTAACCCTGTGACGACAGGTGAACCTAGTGTTAGACCGAAAGAAGTTGAAGGTGTGTCAAGCACACCGAGTGTGTCTGTTGCGCAGATGAGTGGGCGCAGACGTGTGTCTGATCAACTGTTAGCAACTCCCCCTCCTGCCGACCTTACCTTGCATTCTGCTATTAATGGTAAACCTGCGGATGATGAGATGACAGAACGTTCAGTACCTCTTTACAATATTGAAAAGTTAAAGTTAGTAGAGCGCGAGAAAGAGCGTGAATGGGAACGGGAACAGAAACGTGAAGAAAGGCGTGAACGTATGCAACGTGAAGAGAGAGAATGGGAACGTGAGCGTGAGGAACGCAGAGAACGAATGCAGAAAGAGCAGTATCAGTTTGAGTTGAAGCTTCGTGAGCTGGATGCCTCATCTCCAAGTCACGTGACACAGGTTCCTCCTCAATCACCTGATGGCATACTTACTACAACCGCATCTCGAATACCCCGTGTAAAGTTATCACGTGTATTTACAGAGGGAACCGATGATCTGCATACTTTCTTACAGTGGTTTGAAGCAGTAGCCAAAGCTAATGGCCTTGAAGAGAAACACTTTGCTGCATCGCTGGGCCCAGCTTTATCCGGAAAAGCAGCCCAGGCTTTTCAACAAGTACCACTTGACAGCATGCAAGATTACAATGTTGTAAAGAAGACTTTGTTAGCTGCCTATGTCCTCTCCAATGACATGTATCTTGAGCGTTTCCGCAAGATTACTCGGAGACCGGATGAAACATTCCGTCAGCTTTTTGTACGGCTTGATCGTGCCCTGCAAGAATGGCTGAAAGCCGAAGAAGCGTCCACCTTTGAGAACATTTGTGAACTGCTATGTATTGAGCAGGCCCTTACATTGATGCCCCGTGAAATGAGCATTTGGGTCAGGCAGCAAGGGCAGAAGACAATGGAAAAGGTGGCAGAGAAAGCCGATTTGTACATTGCTTCTAATGCATTAGGTACGGCTTCAAAACTTAAACCAATGCAACAACAGCGTGGAAATTCCAGGCCGGCAGCTTTTTCAAATGGTTTTGGAAAAAAGATGAATAATGACGTCATGAAGAAGATACGCTGTTATACTTGTGGAGAACTTGGACACAAAAGGACCCAGTGCCCGAAACGCCCTAATTATGGTGAAACTAGTGGCAAGAGTAGAAATCCTAGTCGTCAATTCTTGGCCAAGACAGGAAATACTGGTCACCAATCCAGTCACTCTACCAGTTCACCTGCGGCTATGCCTGAGTGTGTGCCTGAGTCTGATGAGTTTAGCTTTAAAGCTAAAATTAATGGTATCTGGATCGATGGTATAAGAGATTCTGGTGCTAGCGTGAGTTTGATCCAACCACGTTATGTCCGTCCAGAACAGTTTCTACAAAGTGAAAATTATACCAAAATTTGGTGTGTGCATGGCGATGCTAAAAATACACGTATAGCTGTCGTTGAGGTGGAATGTATGCTAGTTAATGGTAGATTGAGAGTGGCAGTGTCTGATAGTCTTCCTGTGCCCTTTTTGCTAGGTAATGATTACCGAACTGCTGTGACACCATTTAGCATTAAACAGAGTTTTAGTACACCACCTAAGTCAGTTGATTTAGAATGTATCACACCTGAAAATTCAGATACGTCATATTACTTTGATGAACTTGTGAGTGGAAATACAAATGTCGCGAAACAAGCTGGTAATTCGAAAAAAGCTTTTGCAGTAACCCGGTCAAAAGCAAAGCAGCTACAAGCAGAAGCTAAGAGCGAGAAAAAATTACTAAGTAGTTTAAACGCTGATCAAAAAGCGGAAAAAAATATTGCATCTGGCGTAGATACTGCTAAAGCACAGCAACAGCAGCTGTTACAGCTTAGTAAAGAACAATTGCAGCAAGAACAGCGCGATGATGTTAGTTTGCGCAATTTACGTGATCACGCAGTCTCAGAAACAGTAGCTCGTGCCCAAAGAAAGGGTTACTTCATTAAAGATGGGATTTTATATTACATGACACGTGAAAAGCGCGATGCTGAACCCCGCGAACTTTTGGTTGTACCCAAGTCTAGACGTTTGGCAGTCTTATCTTTGGCACATGATGCGCACATGGCTGGTCACCTGGGCATCCGTAAAACTACCCAACGTGTTTTACAAGAATGTATCTGGCCTAGAGTTAAACGTTCAGTGATACAATATTGCCGCTCATGTGTCCCATGTCAGAAAACGGCGAGAATTAAACGTTCTGATAAAGCAAAATTAAAGCCATTGTCCATACCTTCGATTGCATTTCGAACTATAGCCATGGATATTATCGGGCCTATGAAGAGAACACCCTCGGGGAATAAGTATGCGTTAGTAATAATAGACCATGCTACGAGGTACCCCGATTGCTACCCTCTAACAAATATTGAAACCACTACTGTTGTTAAAGCTTTACTGCAATACATATGTCGACATGGCATCCCGCGTGAGATTTTAACCGACAGAGGTACTCAATTCACATCACAGTTAATCCATGATTTAGAACAGGCCTTGGGTGTAAAGGGAATTTTCACTTCCCCATATAGCCCACAGGGGAATGGGTTAACTGAGAGATTTAATGGCTCATTAAAATCCTGCATTTTAAAAGTCATGCAAAATGAGAAACATTTACCCTGGGATGAAACTATTCCGTTCATTTTATTTGCTTTCCGGGAAGTACCCCAAGAATCCACTGGGTATACTCCATTTCAGCTAGTTTACGGTTTTCCCGTGCGTGGGCCTTTGGCTGCCCTAAAGGAACGTTGGGGCTCTGTAGAAGCTCCTAAGTGGGAGGAAATTGATGATTACGTGACTCGCATAATTAACACTGTAGAAGAGTCAACTACTGATGCCCATGAAGCTTTGCAAAAAGCTAAAATATCACAGAAAAAGTGGTATGATAAAACCACTTCAGAACGCTCGCTTGAAATAGGGCAAAAAGTTCTTGTTTTAATGCCTGAAGGAAAAAGCAAAATGCAAAAGCGCTATCGTGGCCCCTTTACAGTTGTTGATAAATTGTCTGATTGGACATATAAAATACATTTAGGAGGCAAAAGTGCACGCAAACGCCATACAAGAACATATCATATCAACATGTTGAAACCATTTGTTGAACGCGACATGGTTTTGTTTGCAAAGTGTGAGGAATTTAGTACAACGTCACTAGACAGTGTTTTGTCTGAAGGTGGTTGTGGTGATGTGAAGATGGATGGAGGAAAATGAGTGTTCATTGAAACTTCCTGAATATGCATTCCCGCCTTCTGCCTCACCCACGCAGTCCCTCAATGATGTAGCATATGACACGCAGTCCCTCAATGATGATAGCATTGACTCCGTTGATTTTAACAAAGGTGACGCTAATGATAACGAAGATGATGGTAGTGAATACAAACTATTCAAGAACGAAAATGTCCAGTCCGTAATGCAAGCCGAAAAATTGAAGAGGGAGAAAAAGAAAGAGGAACACGATAAGAAAAAACTACAGGATCAGTCGAACAGAGAAGAGCAAAAAAAGAAAGCTGAAGCAAGAAAAGAACGAGAAAAGAAACGCACACAAAAGCAAGAAAAACGGCGGTAGCAAAAATTATCATTTACTTAATGATAAAGTGGGCTGTGTTAACATCGACATGACATTATGAGATTTCTCTGTTCACTGTGGTATTGCGCGAAGTTAAATGATGTTTCTTGGAATACTGTCTGTGACGATGTAGTCTAAGTTCCGTTATTGTAAATATGTGGTTTGTGACTTAAGTGTAACCCTTAGGTAAAGAATAAAACACTTAGTCGAAAACACTGTGAAGAAACCACTGAATTAATAAAATAATATAACAATTTAATGAATGTTTCAAAACACATTACGAGACAACTGTTAATAATAAAGACTAAGCCGGCTAAGAAGAGAAAGAACAACGTAATGTTTTTCACCAGTCCAGTCTTGGCATCATCAAGCGACTATTCTCCTGCTCCCATTCCGCGGCATCTCCTCACCAGGGGCTTGATCGAGGAATGGTGCACCATAGAACGGTTGACTACACTACGTGAACGACGTCTCCAAACTTTGACGACTCCTGATGTACACGCCTCCACTAATACGACGCCAAAATGGGGTAGCATCCAAGCTCCTGCACTCGTCGCAAGGTAAGGATTACCAATTTTGTAATCACAGCATCCCGCACCAACGACAGTATCATCAACGTCAGGTAAATACGAGTAAGTATCATCAGCAGCAGATATCAGTATTCTACAAGCAAGCACTATTACTACTAAACCATCATTTCATGACATGAGAACGTCCGCTTAACTCGACAACTTAAAGCGGAATACCAGGGCGAACTGAACAGCCAAAATTTCGTCTACGTGGCTTCAATCACATGATATAGTAGTAATGCATAAACAGTATCACTGAATGTACAGGTGAAATCTGATTTCAGAACAAGTTGGCTTCTAGCCTTATATCATTAAACAGTTTAACTAAACTTCTTTTATAAAGATTGACAATAATTAATGGTGGAATTATAACAGTAGGAACTAGTTACATAACCTGGCCTAAAATAAGCCTGAGCGTCACATAGCAACCTCCGTTACAAAAGCTTGATCCATCAAATTTTTTTTACTAAAATGTGATATCAAGACTTTTAACACAATAGGTCAGGGCAATGAACTAGTTACACAAAAAATCATGATACATATTCATCACAATAATAGAGCAAAAATAACTAATGTCAATGACAAAAATGCAATACTCAATCACAGTCTTCACCAACAAATCTTTGTGAATTCCTTCACTCATGAAATAATTACATATCAGGTAATAAAGTATTTATTTACTCTTAAGTTTACAACGCAAGGTTCAAATCTTGGTTTCAAAATAAATCAATAAACTAAAAATAAAACACTGTATTGTTTTAAACAAAGGAGAAATACTTTTACTATTAACCAGCCTAACAAGATTAAAATAATACAGTACAACAACACATGTTTTCCATTACCACTTCTAGATGGCATTGCGAATACATTAAACTAATTTCGCAACAAAATTTTATTATTTATAATTCATTTCTAATGAATTAGCTTCATATAATGTAAAAGAAAATGTTTCAAACTGGTCAGAGGTGATCTTTAATCACCTAACTTGGGCTTTAGTGGTTGGAATTGTCCACTCATAGACGTGAAAGAGAATCTGCTACAATATTATCTTTTCCAGCAATATTCTCTACAGTAAAGTGGAATTCTTGCAAAGTAAGCGCCCATGTACAAAGGCGGCGATTATTTCTCTTCATGCGTGGGAGTGCTAGCAAACTACGTTGGTCAGTTCGTACTATGAACTCATGACCTTCTAAGTAGTAACGTAACTTAGATACAGAATACACTACTGCCAACAACTCAATTTCCACAACACTATAATTTCTTTCACACGTAGTTAACTTTCTGCTCACATGTGTAATTGGCACCTCACCTAACTCACTCTGTACTTGTGTCAGCACTCCACCAATACCAGTAAATGAAGCATCAGTTGTTAGAACAAATTTCTGCGAAAAATCAGGTGAGTGAAGCACCGTGTCTGAGTTCAGTGCAGTGCGCAGTTCTATAAAGCTGCGTTCACACTCTTCATTCCAGTCAACGTGTACAGGTGCATTTTTCTCAAGCAGTGCATACAAGGGTACCGCAATAGGACTAAACATCGTTTCGACATGTCCTACAACTGGCGTAGGATTTGTTAGAGTAATACGATGTTGAACTAATTCAGTGCACCCGGGAAGATTAGTGAACATCTCTGAAAATTCTGCAAGTACTGCTGCCAACTGACTAATCTGTTCATCATTGAGATGAGAGTCATATGCTACATCATTGAGGGACTGCGTGGGTGAGGCAGAAGGCGGGAATGCATATTCAGGAAGTTTCAATGAACACTCATTTTCCTCCATCCATCTTCACATCACCACAACCACCTTCAGACAAAACACTGTCTAGTGACGTTGTACTAAATTCCTCACACTTTGCAAACAAAACCATGTCGCGTTCAACAAATGGTTTCAACATGTTGATATGATATGTTCTTGTATGGCGTTTGCGTGCACTTTTGCCTCCTAAATGTATTTTATATGTCCAATCAGACAATTTATCAACAACTGTAAAGGGGCCACGATAGCGCTTTTGCATTTTGCTTTTTCCTTCAGGCATTAAAACAAGAACTTTTTGCCCTATTTCAAGCGAGCGTTCTGAAGTGGTTTTATCATACCACTTTTTCTGTGATATTTTAGCTTTTTGCAAAGCTTCATGGGCATCAGTAGTTGACTCTTCTACAGTGTTAATTATGCGAGTCACGTAATCATCAATTTCCTCCCACTTAGGAGCTTCTACAGAGCCCCAACGTTCCTTTAGGGCAGCCAAAGGCCCACGCACGGGAAAACCGTAAACTAGCTGAAATGGAGTATACCCAGTGGATTCTTGGGGTACTTCCCGGAAAGCAAATAAAATGAACGGAATAGTTTCATCCCAGGGTAAATGTTTCTCATTTTGCATGACTTTTAAAATGCAGGATTTTAATGAGCCATTAAATCTCTCAGTTAACCCATTCCCCTGTGGGCTATATGGGGAAGTGAAAATTCCCTTTACACCCAAGGCCTGTTCTAAATCATGGATTAACTGTGATGTGAATTGAGTACCTCTGTCGGTTAAAATCTCACGCGGGATGCCATGTCGACATATGTATTGCAGTAAAGCTTTAACAACAGTAGTGGTTTCAATATTTGTTAGAGGGTAGCAATCGGGGTACCTCGTAGCATGGTCTATTATTACTAACGCATACTTATTCCCCGAGGGTGTTCTCTTCATAGGCCCGATAATATCCATGGCTATAGTTCGAAATGCAATCGAAGGTATGGACAATGGCTTTAATTTTGCTTTATCAGAACGTTTAATTCTCGCCGTTTTCTGACATGGGACACATGAGCGGCAATATTGTATCACTGAACGTTTAACTCTAGGCCAGATACATTCTTGTAAAACACGTTGGGTAGTTTTACGGATGCCCAGGTGACCAGCCATGTGCGCATCATGTGCCAAAGATAAGACTGCCAAACGTCTAGACTTGGGTACAACCAAAAGTTCGCGGGGTTCAGCATCGCGCTTTTCACGTGTCATGTAATATAAAATCCCATCTTTAATGAAGTAACCCTTTCTTTGGGCACGAGCTACTGTTTCTGAGACTGCGTGATCACGTAAATTGCGCAAACTAACATCATCGCGCTGTTCTTGCTGCAATTGTTCTTTACTAAGCTGTAACAGCTGCTGTTGCTGTGCTTTAGCAGTATCTACGCCAGATGCAATATTTTTTTCCGCTTTTTGATCAGCGTTTAAACTACTTAGTAATTTTTTCTCGCTCTTAGCTTCTGCTTGTAGCTGCTTTGCTTTTGACCGGGTTACTGCAAAAGCTTTTTTCGAATTACCAGCTTGTTTCGCGACATTTGTATTTCCACTCACAAGTTCATCAAAGTAATATGACGTATCTGAATTTTCAGGTGTGATACATTCTAAATCAACTGACTTAGGTGGTGTACTAAAACTCTGTTTAATGCTAAATGGTGTCACAGCAGTTCGGTAATCATTACCTAGCAAAAAGGGCACAGGAAGACTATCAGACACTGCCACTCTCAATCTACCATTAACTAGCATACATTCCACCTCAACGACAGCTATACGTGTATTTTTAGCATCGCCATGCACACACCAAATTTTGGTATAATTTTCACTTTGTAGAAACTGTTCTGGACGGACATAACGTGGTTGGATCAAACTCACGCTAGCACCAGAATCTCTTATACCATCGATCCAGATACCATTAATTTTAGCTTTAAAGCTAAACTCATCAGACTCAGGCACACACTCAGGCATAGCCGCAGGTGAACTGGTAGAGTGACTGGATTGGTGACCAGTATTTCCTGTCTTGGCCAAGAATTGACGACTAGGATTTCTACTCTTGCCACTAGTTTCACCATAATTAGGGCGTTTCGGGCACTGGGTCCTTTTGTGTCCAAGTTCTCCACAAGTATAACAGCGTATCTTCTTCATGACGTCATTATTCATCTTTTTTCCAAAACCATTTGAAAAAGCTGCCGGCCTGGAATTTCCACGCTGTTGTTGCATTGGTTTAAGTTTTGAAGCCGTACCTAATGCATTAGAAGCAATGTACAAATCGGCTTTCTCTGCCACCTTTTCCATTGTCTTCTGCCCTTGCTGCCTGACCCAAATGCTCATTTCACGGGGCATCAATGTAAGGGCCTGCTCAATACATAGCAGTTCACAAATGTTCTCAAAGGTGGACGCTTCTTCGGCTTTCAGCCATTCTTGCAGGGCACGATCAAGCCGTACAAAAAGCTGACGGAATGTTTCATCCGGTCTCCGAGTAATCTTGCGGAAACGCTCAAGATACATGTCATTGGAGAGGACATAGGCAGCTAACAAAGTCTTCTTTACAACATTGTAATCTTGCATGCTGTCAAGTGGTACTTGTTGAAAAGCCTGGGCTGCTTTTCCGGATAAAGCTGGGCCCAGCGATGCAGCAAAGTGTTTCTCTTCAAGGCCATTAGCTTTGGCTACTGCTTCAAACCACTGTAAGAAAGTATGCAGATCATCGGTTCCCTCTGTAAATACACGTGATAACTTTACACGGGGTATTCGAGATGCGGTTGTAGTAAGTATGCCATCAGGTGATTGAGGAGGAACCTGTGTCACGTGACTTGGAGATGAGGCATCCAGCTCACGAAGCTTCAACTCAAACTGATACTGCTCTTTCTGCATTCGTTCTCTGCGTTCCTCACGCTCACGTTCCCATTCTCTCTCTTCACGTTGCATACGTTCACGCCTTTCTTCACGTTTCTGTTCCCGTTCCCATTCACGCTCTTTCTCGCGCTCTACTAACTTTAACTTTTCAATATTGTAAAGAGGTACTGAACGTTCTGTCATCTCATCATCCGCAGGTTTACCATTAATAGCAGAATGCAAGGTAAGGTCGGCAGGAGGGGGAGTTGCTAACAGTTGATCAGACACACGTCTGCGCCCACTCATCTGCGCAACAGACACACTCGGTGTGCTTGACACACCTTCAACTTCTTTCGGTCTAACACTAGGTTCACCTGTCGTCACAGGGTTACCCTGTGCATTCATGATTATATCAATTATTCCGGCCTTATTTGTACCCTGTGGTAAAGTTAGCCTACGTTCAACATTTGCTTTAAGACAGGTACAGTTAGTTGCTGCAATTCACTCTCCACGTAAACGCGTGACATTCTAATTACAGGACAATATAGGACAAATAGTAGTTTCAGTGAAAAAACTTTATGCTCGCAGAATATTTATAGATCTATCATTCAACTGACACACACTGGCTCAACGCATACAAACGTACAAAAATACTGTACAGTAGGGTAATGTACGTGCAAATCAAACAAAGTAGCAAACTAGGAATATACAAAATCTAGGCCAAGACTTTTGACTAGCCTGCAACGAAATAACGGTTTCACTAGCACTTGAAACGTTTACAGTGGAATCAAGGACAAATCGGCATTCAAGTCGGCATACACCTGGAATTATAGCGTTTACGAAATCTGCAGGAAACCTATTTAAATAATAGACAAAACACATTCAACTGAGTAATCAATAAAGTCACTCAACGGAAGATGCTATGTTCTTTCGATATGCTTTTGCCCAAAGATTCCCCCAGAAAATTAGCTATGTAACTAATTACCTGAAAGTAAATATCATTAAATTCTCAAAATGCTGACAAAGAATTTTATTCCTACCGAGTTACACCAAATAAAGTCAAAAATCCCACTTCTGACACCATAATGTGACGATGTAGTCTAAGTTCCGTTATTGTAAATATGTGGTTTGTGACTTAAGTGTAACCCTTAGGTAAAGAATAAAACACTTAGTCGAAAACACTGTGAAGAAACCACTGAATTAATAAAATAATATAACAATTTAATGAATGTTTCAAAACACATTACGAGACAACTGTTAATAATAAAGACTAAGCCGGCTAAGAAGAGAAAGAACAACGTAATGTTTTTCACCAGTCCAGTCTTGGCATCATCAAGCGACTATTCTCCTGCTCCCATTCCGCGGCATCTCCTCACCAGGGGCTTGATCGAGGAATGGTGCACCATAGAACGGTTGACTACACTACGTGAACGACGTCTCCAAACTTTGACGACTCCTGATGTACACGCCTCCACTAATACGACGCCAAAATGGGGTAGCATCCAAGCTCCTGCACTCGTCGCAAGGTAAGGATTACCAATTTTGTAATCACAGCATCCCGCACCAACGACAGTATCATCAACGTCAGGTAAATACGAGTAAGTATCATCAGCAGCAGATATCAGTATTCTACAAGCAAGCACTATTACTACTAAACCATCATTTCATGACATGAGAACGTCCGCTTAACTCGACAACTTAAAGCGGAATACCAGGGCGAACTGAACAGCCAAAATTTCGTCTACGTGGCTTCAATCACATGATATAGTAGTAATGCATAAACAGTATCACTGAATGTACAGGTGAAATCTGATTTCAGAACAAGTTGGCTTCTAGCCTTATATCATTAAACAGTTTAACTAAACTTCTTTTATAAAGATTGACAATAATTAATGGTGGAATTATAACAGTAGGAACTAGTTACATAACCTGGCCTAAAATAAGCCTGAGCGTCACACTGTCTAAGTGAGCATGTGAAACGCAGTTATTCAGTTGTACAAACAGCGAGGAGCCAAAATTGCTTTAGAATATCTGCCGGAAACATATTGCGGGTCAAAGCATCACAAAAATGCATTTATATCATGCTACGGAATTTGGTTTCGTAAACGACACAACAGACAATCTAACTGTTGTAATTTACTCCTTTTTATTAGTGTATTGTATAAAAAATTTGAATAACAAAACTGTTATGTACATAGGCGAGGACTGCAGCGTCTATATAGCTTTGGTAATTTACTACTCGCAAAGGTGGGTATGAAAGTCTAGTATGACACAGCACTAGAAAGTGGAGTCTATACACTGTCTTCCATCTTTTTTTATAACACTGAAATTTAAAAGTGATTACTGATGAAAAGCGTGGAAACAAAACAGTAACAACATTGTAGGCTTATATCAGGTTACTTGTAACTGATGTTAATAATGTGGCTGATAGCACTACTGTACTTAGTTGTTTTGTTTGCCAACAGATGGCACTAGACATCAAGCTTGATGATTATGATTAGCAGCCTAGTAGGTACTTTGTTTCTGTTACTACCTCATAGCAAGGATCATCCTCAAAGTTTAATAAAAACATCAAAACTGAACAATTTATGAATTTCAAAAAACAATGTTCATTTATTTTTCTATAGCTATTTGGACAGACATAATAAACTATGGTACACACTTTCTAACAACCTGGCACACAAGCAAAGTAATTCCGAGTTCTCGGGCGATGACCAATGTACATCATAAATCTTACAAAACTAGAGACAGGTTCACAATGGTCTCCAAAAAGGTACAGAATAATGATTACTAGCAAGTATTACATTACTTGCAGAACAACAATTTCGCACAAAAAGTTACATTTTAATGCGTCACATTTACTTGCGAAGTGTCATTTGATTCAAATTATCATAATTGATATGTATTATACAAAAACTATGGTTTCAGTGGTCATAATTCACAACCAGTACAAATTTACACATACATAGAATATCAACAGAATGCCACGGTTAGGAAAAACAACAACATACAAAATCATTTAAAAACACGAGAAGCAAAGCTGAGATAAAATGTGTAGCGGTTCACAGCCATTCAAGGTTCACGGTGTATTTCAACAAACATTGTAATTTGCCAAATATGCTAGAAACAAAGATATAGTTTATGTCAAATCTCTTCATGAAATTTCTATCACCCTGTACTCTGTACAACAAGAGAATCGTAATAATCCTTCACATGTGTGACTTTGCCTTACCACGCTGTTCAAACAATCATTTAAATGAGATTACAAGTTAGATAATTATAGTGCAAAATTTTGGAAGTTCAACTTGAGAATGTTCACATTATTTTAACATCAAAGCGTTGACACACACAGTGAAAAGAGAGTCGTGTTCCAGTCAACCGCCAAGTTAAATTGCAAGCAATACTCGGACAACCTTACTGTTGAACCTGCATTAAAAGAATGCCACACAAAACTTTGTACCAAACATGTTGTCATGCATATCAATGATAGTAAGCGACTGTCAATAATTATATCAAGATATTTTACTGGTAAAAAAGTAGCTTTTTATTGTAATCACATTGTAATTAGAGGTCTGCATGGGTCCATCTTTCGAAGCCCCGCCCAGTCCATGTCCATCGGGTAGTTGCCAAAATCACCACAGCCCATTAAAATCAATAATTCTGGAGGTTGTACCCCAACCCACCCATGTGAAAAATCCACACCCTGCTTGCTCTCACAGATTTACATACAATGGAATAATTATAGTGGTCAACAGGTCCTCTTAGTTGTTACTCACTGTCATGGCCAGTGTTAAGCCCATTTGACAATTTTTCAAACTAGGCCCCCAGCACTCACGCTCGAGCCGAGGACTCTATGGACAAATTAATGAGCGTACAGTGTGCACAAAGTTTCTTGATATTGTGAACACGGTGAAACCATTCGGTCTGATATCATTTATCTACGTTTTTTACTGATCGTATGTCACAATTATATTGACTTGTAATGAAACATTAAATATTTTATACAAGTTTTCAATTTCTAGTACATATCGTTGTGGCTAATCGCGGAGCCTCAAGCCCTTTTTGACTGAGACTGGAGTACTACTCGAAGCAAGTGGCACCTCATAACTAAAATTAGTGGGGTGCTGCATCAAAAATTACATTCAGCAATGCTACATCACCTCCAACAAACAGCAACATGGGAAAAAGAACAATGCATTCTTTACTTCACAGCCGCAAAGCCAACTTTTCCGCTGGTACCATCCAGAATTAACACTACGAATCTACTTCTTGTTTTTGCTTATTCCTGGATGAGATATTTGAATACTTCAGGGAAGCATAAAACATCAATCTTCAGCTTTTGTACGTTAGAGGGCGCCACTAACAATTTTCTAATTGGGACCCGCACTTTCTAGCACCAGCCTTGCTGACTGTCTGCTGTTATCACTATCAGCCGGTTGCAGCTTTTATTTACACATATTTGCTAGACTAGCATATAATTTGTACATAAACTGTATCAATTAAGACTGCAGCAAAGTATGCTTGAGTCACGCTAGCATAAAAATTAAACTGTCTGCCTATATCTTATTGCTCTGTCCTGCAGGGCCTATTTCAGCCTAGGCAAGGCCCGGGGAAGTGGGGTGTGTGAGGCCCATCGGGGGGGGGGGGGCGGCGAAACGCTGGGTGCAGGCGCGACCATGGTTGGCGCCCAGAAAATTTTTGAACTGCTAGAACGCCGGAGAAGCATTTTCGAAAAGAAAATATAGAGTTATACAGTTGTTAAAGGAAAGAACAATTGAAAAAAACTGCTTTATTCTCAAGACCAGTCCTTAATACTTTTCAACACTGGCACACAGCGCGCATGCGGCAAGAGGGAGAGAGGAGGCAGTATGTTCACATAAAGCAAAAAAAAATGTTACCTTGGCGCGAGGCCCCGGGCAAGTATCCCCACTTCCCCCCTTGAAATAGGCCCTGCTGTATTGTACCGTACCCACGGCCCATCAGAAGGGCAGCATACTTATCTATGAACAGGCCTATGCCAGGGAAGGCATGTCCATGCAGATCCCCACACTATAGTACACTTCAGGCAAATTAAATGGTGAAATGAACAGGATACTGTGATAGCAATAATAATCAATGATCGACTTCTTATATTTCAATTACCATGGTTGTCTATTATCACCATAAAATTAAACAATACTTTAGCCTGTTCTCTATTATTACAGACAAAGTTAAATGTTACTTTCTTATAACACTTGAATACTTACTTGTACGATTTCGACACTATAAAAGTTCATTAGCTTTTGTAAAAACTCAACGCTTGCAATACACAAGCTTTTCGGCAACACCTACTATGAGCTATAATCAATTAAAATTCATACAGTAAATGAACGACACCGTACCTTCATGCGAGCCTACAAAAACCGGTATAAAAAATCATGTAATCATAATAGGTATAAATAATTAAATATCACCCAGCTAAAGTACAGGAAATAAATAATAAAACTGCTATCACCCAAACTACAAGAAAACGAACAAATTGACAAAAACATGGAAGATGAAACAAAAAGAAGAAAAACTCGAGCAACTGCATCGGTTTCTCACACACAGAAAGGCATTTTAATAAGTGTGATTACTTGTACATTACCCATAATCATCTGCACAATAATCACAGGCCCAGACATGGCAGTTACAGAACATAAACTCTGAGAATATCCCTGAACGTATTGACTGTAACTAGATCGTTCAATGTCAGCACCATCTCATAAATATTGATGGTGGTTCATGTGTCTTTAACCTCAATTTAGTTTGTGTTGTAAAATATAATCAGATTCGCAGTACTGTTGCTATAGAATATCATCTTTCGACAGCTGCACGATTACAAGCAACATATGAAAGTTTCCACATAATAAGTAGCAGTTCAAGCTGCTAATTTTAAAGAATTGCATCCCGTTTTGTCAACGAATTATCTTCATCAACGTCAACGAACCTAGCCACTGGGGGGAGGGGATAAGCCAGCTAAACTCGGTGCCGGTCCCAAGCCCGGATAAATGGGAGGGTTAGGGTCAGGAAGGGCATCCGCCTGTAAAAACTGCGCCAAAACCTTCTATGAATGAGTCGGTGCGACTTAAAGGGAAAGTCCACAAAGAAGTGGTCAGACTCGCTCTAATCAATGGGCTGGAAGCAGCTTCTCTAAAGAAGACCGAAGAGTAGAAAATGGGTGTGGTGGAGATGAGGATGTTGAGATGGATGGTGGGAATAACAAGAAGAGATAAAATTAGAAATAATAATATCGGAGGAACAGCAAAAGCAGTGGAAGCCTCGCAAGATTGCGATGGTATGGACACCTGAAAAGAAGAGTCGGTGAAGATGGGAATTGAAGACATAAATGAAGAGATGGTCAACAACAGGAATGCGTGGAGAAGACTCATTCACAACGGCGACCCCGAATAGGGAAAAGCTGGGAAGAAGAAGATTTGTTAACGAATTATCTTCATTTTGCTAAACACTTTTACGGTTTACCCAAAGACAGATTTTAATCAAAAATAGTAACACAGCAACATTTTTCATTCATGATGGCAATCATTATGAACTAGTTAATATTACTGTCCAAACGACTAAACAGTCGAGTTCGTGATGCATTATTCGTAGTGTTACCCACCACATCAACCCACCGCTGAAAGGAATATTCACTCTCGGCACGGAAAAAGTACATGTGATTTTTGAACTGCAACTTAAATGCATGTTCCTTGTTGATGCCATCATTTTTATCGGGGACGGAAACGGTGTAGGCGAGTAGTGGCAAGCTTGCGAGCGGCACTTCATCTTGGTGCGTCTTATAGAAGAACAAGCAGAAATTTGTGAACACCACCCACAACTTCTGCCAGCCGTCAGAGTTTTTAAACTTTCTCAGAAGGTATCCACTCAGTTGATTGACAAGGGCATGATTGTAGTCATTAGAGCCGATGCTGGTGTTCCGGTGCCAGCAAACGTGCATGGACGTGTTAGCGCGATGCTGGAAACTTTTCTCTCTTGCTTCTGCCGACTCCTCTACATCACCCTCATCTAACGAACCAGCCTGATTCTTTAAGCTGGGCGTTTTCAGAGAAGTTCGTTGGTCGCTCTCTTTGACCGCTCGTATAGCACTATTGATGTCTTCTATCCACTTGTACTTTTCTTCCTCACAACCGGCAGCCACGCTGATTGTCCGACTGCCACTGTACAGCGCAAAGCAGTGGGGAACGGCCATTTTTGATTCTGGCGTTTCTTCCACAATCATAGTCTTTGTGGGCAACTGTCCGTGAACTTTGAATTGTAATGTTGGGAGTGAGGTTCGGTTGGCGTAGATAAGCATGTCCGAGAAAAGAAAGAACATGCGCTGTTGGTACCCTTTCTTGGAGAGTTTCTGGAGACAACCTTCACGCACAAACTCGCGTCTCACGTCTACAATGCTGTCAATGCCTCCAAGGTCACGCTGGATCTCCACTAACTTCACAAAGTTTTCACACTTTATGGCATTTACCTCATTATCTTGCACGACTGCACGGACTTTTTTCAACGCTAGCTCACAGTCCGCTCTGTCTACGTGATCTCGAGAGTAATGCGACAGAAGCGACTCGAAGAGAAACATATAGCCGACAAGTCGATGCATGGGTTTCATCAAGAAGCAGTTCAGCGGCAAATAGCATTCCTTTTTCATTTCGAAGCTTCGACAAAACTTTTCAAACTGTTTCCGCTTTTTACACGTTTCCTCTAGAGCAGTCAGTAACTGATACAAGTTGTCTTGGTAATGCATGTACCAATTCAATACCTCGATATTGTGCACTATTACGTCACACATCCTATTCTGTCCCGACTTAAACGAACCGGTCAACCTGGCTTCCCACTGGGCCAGTCTCTCTTCTATCTCTCGCAGCAGTACACAGTGGACTTCGTAAATCGGATCAATTAAGGTCATCAACTTCTTAAATATTTCGTAGTCTTCTAGTCCATCCAGCTCTTTGCGCAGAAGGACTGTGATGATTTCCAAGTCTGATTTATACGTTCTCTCGGTCATTAGTAGTTCCTTGCAAATGTAGTAAGACTTGTCGTGTGGATAAGCTTTTCTCTTAAGAGGGACGGCCGGGGGTTCTTTCATGATTAAGTGCGATGCAACCTCTGCAGCTTCATCATGAATATGATTTCCCTCCAAGTGGTACTGGTTTTGTGACACGCTGCTGTTAAAAATTGGCCCGGGAGGAGGATATGTAGGTACACCGTTTGCTGGTTGGGAATGTAATTCTGATTTGAGCTGCCCTGACTGTAACTGTTCATTTTCATCGTGCTGTAATGGTGCTGGGACAGGTGACTCGGGTATAGGAGAAGGCGGGGTTTCGGCGTGTCGTTTAGGCGACACCCCGTGAACCGCCGGAGGACTAGCACTGGGTGTCGCATCATGACTGCTATCACTGGGCGCAAAGTCGATTTTCTCACTGCGAGGCGTATTAACAGAATCTAGGCCAACTTGATGAGAGCCACTAGTGTCCGAACCGGCTCTTATACGCGGCTCACTGAACGTACTGTTTATAGTAGGCACAGAGGTGGACAAAGGAGCGATGTGTACGAGGCTGTGCGTGTGACTTTGTCGTCCGCTTAGCGATCGCTGAAATGGCTGACGACGGCCGTGGCTTTCTCGCACATCATCAACCATTTCCTTCATAGTCCTTCCACTATAGCGGAACTGAGAGCCTTTACTGAGGAGCGTACTCTTTTTACGAGGGATGCTCTTCACGGTGGCACAGCGGAAAAATCCGTGATGCTCGACGCATTTCTTCCAAAAGTTTTTGCAGTGATTTCTATCAGTAAAGTAGAATTCAACGGTGTCCTTGTAATAGCCGAAGCCCTCGGGGTGGAGCTTGATCAGAAAACGCTTCCGCTTAAAACTTAGCTTGCGTACTTTAGCCCAGGAAAAAGTGTTAATTTTTGCACCGTTTTGAAACACGTGAACACCCATGTGTGCCACAGCGAGCATAAGTGGCACACCCTCGTGATCTTTAGCCGTATGCAATCGTACGCCGTACATCTCCACCTTGCGAGCAACGTCCAATAACATATAATCAGCATCGGCTGGAGATAATCCTACATGCTTCTTGTGATTCTCCATGATCAGTCGCTCCATGTCGTCGCACTGATGTGGAACAAATTTGTAAGCGGACAAATACTTGTGATCCGGGTAATCTTCGTCTACAAAATCACCACATTCTGCCTGCACGATGTAAGACGACAGAAGAGCAGCAGTGGCATCGTTGCACGGCATCGCTCCAGACACGAGATCGCGTTTGATTTGCAATGCGAACAAATAACGAGTGTATTCTTCTTCCAACTGTCCCGGGTCGGGCATGTAGAACTTGACAACAAAACTCAGTTTGATATTTGGAATTCCACCAATCTGTTTCCACAGTGACTTCTGGAATTCCAGCCACATACGATGTCCTCTCAAGTCGGTGTATTCCAAACCAAAGTAATCGGTTTCAAGAAGGTTTAGATTCTTACAAACTTGATGGAACAGGATGATTCCTTGAGCTCTTTGCGGAACTTTAAACACGCTTTCCGTATCATCGAGCAAAATGACGGTAACTAACACGCACCTTCCCTTCTGAGGGGTATCCGTCGACACTGGCGTTAAACTAGCACCGCTTGCTAGCCCCACGCGTGCTGGGGCTGCATCGTGAGAAACCGCATTCATGTTACTGTTTGTATGGGCAGCCATATTTTGCCATTTATCCAAAAGTTGACTTACATTGTCACAAGCACAGTGAAATTACGAACTTTTTTGACAGGTCAATCTGCGTTGCTATTTTTAATCACTCATAACACTATATCAACTTTTACACACTGTGTTCATGTAACTCGACGCACATCAGTAGATCTGTTATCAGGCACTGAAGAAATCATTAAAATATTCCGGTTACGAAAGTTCTTCCTTTTCTGGTTTTACGCGCACAGCACGGCTGAAGTACTGGGGAGTAATGAAGCCGTCCGAGTTCCCGGGACTCAATATAACGTTGTTTGACGAACGGTAGAACTTCAAATCATCTGCAAAAAAAACATGAATTTGTAAATGATCAGTTTCTCATACAAGTGATATTACAGCAGCAGCACAAGAAAAACGGATGTATACGTATTAGAAAATTCGTTCAAATACACTTATTCCGTAAACGTTAAAGTGCTACATTCAGCGATGAGAATGACAAATTGCAAAAAACTCTGAAACAGGCCGGGGGTTTTGGGGCCGCCTAGGGCCCCTATGGGGGTTCAGGGGAGCCCCATTGGAGCCAGCAACAAATTGCAATTTTGTGACCGTAGAGAGCCTCTAAGTGGGCTTAAAATATCAGTTACCTTGTTTCGTGCATAATTTAAAATACCCAACTATCAAGGATGCATGATACCTAATTGTCTCAAAAACGCCTAAGTACTGGCCGCTCCTATGCAAAAGTATATGAAAACTGTCTGCAATTGACTCAAATAACTCTGCACAATTGATTCTATATTTTTATACATAGAGATATACACGTGGTTACACTGATGTACGTGATGTATACAAAGTGACGGCCTGCCAACTAGCAGTCAGTTTGTGAAATAATGTACTGGGTCCGTACAAACTTTCTCAACGAATTTACGCGATTTTAAAAAAATGGCACTTCTGGTCTTCCAAAAACTTGGAATTCCGTGTATCCACGGGAAATTCTCAGTCCTGCCTACGTTCTTTATCATTAAAACGTCTGAAATACCAGGCAATCGGCACAATTTAGCTGTGATTTCTGTGCACAATTTTTAAACTAATTATTAGTATTTTTACTGCAGAATTAAGTCAAGTAATATGCATTATCTTTGTGAGAATACTCACCACTAACGTCTACTACGCAAGGGTGATAATGAGAGATGTTCTTACTGCAGAATTAAGTCAAGTAATATGCATTATCTTTGTGAGAATACTCACCACTAATGTCTACTACGCAAGGGTGATAATGAGAGATGTTTTTACTGCAGAATTAAGTCAAGTAATATGCATTATCTTTGTGAGAATACTCACCACTAATGTCTACTACGCAAGGGTGATAATGAGAGATGTTTTTACTGCAGAATTAAGTCAAGTAATATGCATTATCTTTGTGAGAATACTCACCACTAATGTCTACTACGCAAGGGTGATAATGAAAGATACGGTGATGTGAGATGAAAATATGCAAAGGTATACGGTATACAGACTGTCCTTGGACATTGAACAGCTTAACACTGAACAGTCAACATTGCAGCACACCTGTGTTTATCGTCCCTTAGAACTGGATTCTCAAAAGATTAAAAGGTTAAGTTGCTGCTGCTGCTGCTGCTGCTGCTAAGATATTTATATGCAACTATGACTCATTACATGAACGCCACAGAAACACTAGTGGTTTATTACACACACTTGTAATTCTAGTCAAATGTTGCTAACAATATTTTACATTTACTGTATTGTTATGCCATCATTATTTCCTTAAATGTCTATTGAACGTTTACGAAAACTATTGGCTTTCGCGCTGTTTCTTTTACTATTTGACAGTACTGTATAGGCGAAAGTGAGTGAGTTTATTTATAACCATTTTTATAATAACAAGACAAGTAGCCAAAAATTTGGACGGAGTTTACAATTCCCCACACATACCCTAATCCTAACCGCAATCCAACTCTAACCCTAATACTAAAATTAACCCTAACCCTAATCCTAAAACTAACCCTAATCCTAAGACTAAGACTAACCCTAACCCTAACTCTAACCTTAACCCTAATCCCAAAACTAACCCCAGCTCTAATCCCAAAACTAACCCTAGCCCTAATCCCAAAACTAACCCTAACCCTAATCCTAAAACT
This sequence comes from Tubiluchus corallicola, assembly GCA_030141605.1. NCBI lineage: Eukaryota > Metazoa > Priapulida > Priapulimorpha > Priapulimorphida > Tubiluchidae > Tubiluchus > Tubiluchus corallicola. Next base: position 37,934 of record JAQGDQ010001011.1, read on the forward strand.
AACCCCAACTCTAATCTGTTTCACCAAATAATTTCATGTGTGTGTGGGGGGGGGGAGTTGTAAACCTTGGCTAAAATTTATAATTTTATACAACATTCAAAAAGTGAAAAATCAATTATTGCATTTGGTGTTGAAAGTGTAGCAAAAGAACCATGAGTTAATAGGATCAGAAATGTTATCAGAAGTGTGTTAACTAAATAATGTAACGCTATCCTATTTCTTCATTTAAGACGACTGCTAATTAAATTATGACACAAAAGTTTTAGCTTCTAGTGGACAGAACGAGTAGGGAAACAAAACGAGAGACAAATAAAGTCAAACTTTAATTAGTTTTTGCATTTAGAATAATAATAATTATTATTATTGGCACCTAAGAAAGGTTAGGTTTGCTAGCTAGTATTACATGCTACAATAATATTAGCAAACAGACAAATGCGTGCATAATAAAGTAGTATTTATTAAACTAATTAGGAACTTAAACAAAGAAGATCAGAACAGCAAGACAGTCTAGAATGCAGAACACTGCTAAGCAATCACCAAGATCTTTGATCTACACAAACCATATCTATGGTATTGTTACAGTTAGCAAAAGTGAGCATAAATGTAAATCATGGAAAAAAGACATGAAAGCAAGCGCGGTTATCTTTAAACATGATACGAAACTCTCAGTACTAGAAAATTAACATACAATTGGATACATTCTTAACTTGAAGTAAGAGCTCCTCAGTACTGTTATTATTGTAACAGCTTAAAGTTTCTACAGAAGTCAGTGTAGTTCAGCTTTCTAATAACAAAAACAAACAATTGTCTTACTGATGAAACCTAAATTTACAGATATGTAATTGTAATTTACTATCACTTCAGCATGTATTTTTACATTGTAATTTGCATTACAATCGTTATAACTATTATACTATAAGTAGGAAAATGAAACTTACTTACAATAATTGTAACAGAACTACATTAGTATACTTTAGTGTGGTACAGTTAGGGAAAAAATTCCAAATATAATTACAAAAATTTAACAGAAGTGTACCAACATAGTTACTAAACTACATAATAGTTTGTCAACAAGAAATAGATACTGCATGGTGGTCAAGAAGCAAAGCTTGTAAGACCACCATGAAAAGTGAAAAAAACGACTTAATTTACAAGAGAGAGAATTATAGAAAAACAGGGAGTAGTTAAGATAAAATAATAGAGAAAAGGAGAAAAGAAATGAAATAGAAAGGAGTTCAGCAGAGACGTGATGCAAATGTATATGAGCTTCATTCATTACATCATTCCATTTTAAGCACTAATGTTTTTTTATCACGATTCACTTTAAATTTTCAGATTATCTCCATATTTTTTTTCTATCACTGTGTGGAACACAATCTAACAAGCCCTGCTTCTTGATTGCACGCAACACATTTACCTTCGTGCATAAGTGAACAGTGTTTGAGGCTTTTCCTGTGCAGTATTTCTTATTTGTATTATATCCATTGTAGGCCCTTTCACTATATATTGTATATGTAATCATTGTAAATGTGTAAGGTGAAATAAATGACTTATGACTTATGAAAATATAAACTCTAAATTAACCAGTCGTGAGATTCACTGTAACTATCGCACTTCATGGCAAAACCCAAAATACAAAATACAAAACAAAGGAACAGCAGATTGATCGTATGCTCCAATTTTTTAACACTTTACCATTTAAATTTTGGCTGCATTGTTCAGGTATTAAATTCTATTTACTGGTCTGTACTTCCAAACGTAGATAGTACTTACTAGTGTCTGTCTACTTACTACTACTTACTACCATGAAGTCAAACGCAGTTTTACTTTTAATACTGCTATCATTTTAACTTCGGATATTCTTGCACTTTAGAATATACACGTTCTAATCCTTTCTTACGTATTTAGCTTACTAATCCTCTCTTCTTTATGTAAATATTTATTTTATTTGTCTTGTAGTCATATTTTTAATTGTGATTTTTAACTAAGCTTTGTTTATTATTCTATGGTACTTTTTCTGTACATGTAATGTAATGTAATACGTGTTATGTTAGTTTTGTAATGTCAAATGTATAAATAGTGCAAATGTAATGAGTGAAATTTATGTAATGTAAAGCACGTTTCTGTTAATTGTGTCATGTATATATTATGTCAAATGTATATATATAGTGTAAAATTTAATATTTTAATATGGTGTTTGCAAATATGTTGATTTATTGTATATAATTAGACCTTAGTTTTGCAGTTTAGTTTTTTTTAGTCAGCACTGGTTGCATTTGTCTTGAACAATGTTGTTATTTTAACATTACGCTGAGGCTTACTCAATTTTATTATAATGAGTGAACCATTTTAATGACAAATAAAGAATTAATACATAATGGCACCCACCGCTGAACGGGCTATCTATCAATAGCCAGCACCACCCATTCTTCAGATCTCAGGTGTATAACTTTTGCAAAAAACGGCCGAAAAATGGCCATTTTTGGAGGTTTTTGCCCCCCGTTCCTCGCGGTGGGCCCGATTCGAAAAATAAACCCCCAATGGCATGACACTAGATCGAGACCTTTCGTTTGATGTATAGATCGCCGCAAATGGTGCCGTCGTCGAAGCTGTAGCCTCGAATCTTATATATATATACCAGTAGAATTAATATATATATATATAAAAATAAGCATTTTATGAAAAATAAAATAAAAACTTCCACGAAGCCAAAACAATAAAGCACAAAATTTTTTATAAATAGTAAAAAAGAACAGATTGGGTGAAAACACACCTACTACAAGATTACTGCAATATCCAATGTAATTTCACCTACTACAAGATTACTGCAATATCCACTGTAATTTCACCTACTACAAGATTACTGCAATATCCACTGTAATTTCACCTACTACAAGATTACTGCAATATCCAACGTAATTTATTATTTAGCAGCGAGGAAAAAGCGTGTCAGACTGGCAGGGAAAATTGATTCATTTATAAAGTTTCGTATAACTTCTCACTAAAACTCGAATAATCGCTGACGTTCACATTATGGCAACTGGTTCAGCAAAAGTCCTTCTCTAGGGAAGCTTTAACAGACTTAGGGTTCCATCACTCTCACTCCATATAATTACTAACTATTTGCCATACAGCTTGAGAGGCTGAACCACAAAGGAATTAATGAAGAGTAATAAATGCATTATTACAGTGTTATTGACGCAAACTCTCATGTATCATGTACTCAATGCGCTCCACATTTAATGACATTAGGGGTAAATGGATGTACGTGTAGCAGCTCTCTCTCCGGCTTGCAAGCTGCAGTGTAATGTTACAGCGTATTTGCAAACTCCAAAGTCCACAGTTTAAGAAATCATTCTCAAACAACTACTGTGTGCTAGTGTACATACAGCCGAAGCACAATTTTACATAATTTACGAAGGAAAAAAATCTTAAAGCCAATTTAACGAGCACATAGTGTCATGTTGTGTTTTTACAGTAAATAATAGTCTTGAAACGCGAATGAGAGCCAAAGTAAGCACC